>JANFCV010000037.1:1800000-2107500 GCA_024500475.1 Phthorimaea operculella | reverse complement strand
CTGTCAAAGTTGTATTTTGCAATAAAAACCCGCCATCTTGAATTTATGACTTTTTAATATAGTCAGTGTCACTCAGGCTGCTGAGACGAATCTAACGACACCTTACATGTCAAGATCCGCCCAGCCGTTTGGGCTTTAGCCCGTGAAATAGTAGGTTGTTGACGAGGACGGGAAATAAGACTTTGACTGACGAGTAGAGTTTGAAAATACGAGTCTGGCAAAGTCATTTTCCCCGAGGCTTACATAGTGCTTTTCTCAAAAAAATGCTAGGAAATTATAAAGATTTTAATTTATTTTATAGTAATTTGATATAAAAAATTGTTTTACTGATTACTAAGTCAAGATGTGGATTGGGAGTTAATCTTTTTTATTTTGTAATTTCTGAACGATTTCGATATCGCGCCAGAAAAGTTGTATTGGAATCCATTGCTGGTGTGTAAAAAAGAAATCGTTCAGAAATTACAAAATCACAGACAATGTCAAACTTTCTGGATTGTTTTCTTGAAAGAAATTGTCATATTTCCTAGCATGTTTGAGAAATAGTAGGTTGTTGACGAGGACGGGAAATAAGACTTTGACTGACGAGTAGAGTTTGAAGTCCGAGCCGCAGGCGAGGACTTTAAAAATACGAGTCTGGCAAAGTCATTTTCCCCGAGGCTTACATAGTGCTTTTCTCAAAAAAATGCTAGGAAATTATAAAGATTTTAATTTATTTTATAGTAATTTGATATAAAAAGTTGTTTTACTGATTACTAAGTCAAGATGTGGATTAGGAGTTATTCTTTTTTTATTTTGTAATTTCTGAACGATTTCGATATCGCGCCAGAAAAGTTGTATTGGAATCCATTGCTGGTGTGTAAAAAAGAAATCGTTCAGAAATTACAAAATCACAGACAATGTCAAACTTTCTGGATTGTTTTTTTGAAAGAAATTGTCATATTTCCTAGCATGTTTGAGAAAACGAATTTCTTGTCTACATTCATACCCACATACATGACATACTTCTGTTCTGAGAGAGTCGAGTAAAAAACTAATCGTTTTCAGGTATATGCAATGCGGGTGCAACGCGCTGCGTCTGATAGTGCGCAACTTCTCGTCGGTGGTGCGCGCGAATGTGAGCGCGCCCGTGCGCACGCTCGGCGTCGACATCCCGCGCGAGGAGCGCTACGCCAAGTGCATGCAGATACACAGGTATACCGATTGTCAAAGCGACAGTATCAAGAGAATAAGTTGACGTTGTGTGACTTTGGTCTATTGCAATTTAAGATAGTTTCATCAATATTAAAGTACGACCACTCGAATAAGTCCTATTTGAAACCTGTCTATCTTATACTAGAAGACATGACAACAAAAAAAATATCTTATGTCATAGCATTATTGTGCTTTGACAGCTGTCAAATAGGACTTATTCGAGCGGCCGTACTTTAATAATTTCTAAAATCAAATCTATGAGACTTCAAACTTCTCGGTCCTACTAGTTGTTTTAGATTTAGATCTATACTTCAAAGCTCTTCATTTGCTAAATTGTTCATTGTAATTCCAACAGGTTGCTGGTGGACATCCGCGCGTTCCTGCTGAAGCGGCAGACGCTGCAGGGCCGGCTCGGCGCCGCCTTCCGCGACCTGCACACGCTCATGCAGCAGGGACTCGACTGACACCCGCCACCACCCGGTGCGCCGTTCCCGTACTCCCACCACCACACACAACGAACAAGCATTTATTGAAAAAGACAGACGCCTTAGGACCGGTACCAATCTAGTGCCTTCCGACTAGTTCCGAATACAGTTGTTTTCAAAAATAAAAATAAAGTCAATGCAATAAATCCCATGCCATCTACTTGACTTCGGTGTCGGCGGCAGCCATACCGCGACCCGTGCCGCGACCAGACATCGATTTAATTTCAATACATATTACTTTTGGCGCTAGATGTGGCCCGGGTCTTGTAGTGACCCTCTTCGCACTAGAATCACAATGAAATTACTAGATTAGATAAAGCACAGAGTGATGATGAAGAGCAGTGTTTGTTTCAAAGCACTGTAGAGACACTTAATTGTAATTATAACTTTTAGATATGTACAGTGGTCTGTGAGGCTTGCAATGAATTTAATATTTTGACAATCTATTGAGAGTAACCTAACCCCTGTCATTGGACCAACAAAAATTTTCTGCTTATTATAATTTAAAAAGTCATGTTTTTAATAACCCAAAGGGTAAATTGTGTTGATCTTGGACTGTCTCATATTTTTTATAGGTGTTAGGGAAATACTATAAAATCTCTTAAGTTCATATTATTAGTTCGCTTTTCCAAAAGTTGTTTGAAGAAATAAGAAATAGGTATTTATTAGATATTTCAAATATTGCCTTCGAAAACTTCTTTTGTTATTTTCCGAATCTTGCGAATCTAAAGATACTAAAGTTAGAGATTTTACATTATTTTCCTTAAATCCTTCTGTGACTTAGTTATAGCAATGAAAACATTTAGTACTTCCCAATGTATAATTTAATCATGTACATTTGTACAGTAAAAGCAATCTTAACAGTAGATGTAGGTCAATTGTAATTCCAGTTTTTATCTTTAGGATCTCTTAACACAGTAACCAATATAATTTTACTTGAAAGTTACTAAATATTGTAAAACAATCACATTTTTTAGCATTTATTATAAGGCTGGTACTTAATTCCATATCTTCCCAATTAATTAGTTTTTCAATGTACTGATCAGTAATTTGAATCTCTTGATAAGTTACTGACTATTTGCCATCTTGTGCCTTTTGTATTATTTATTTTTTTGTAGTCATTTTCAGTATTTTTAACATTTTTTTACTAGGGTTTGACTGACATTGTAACAAGATTAATATTATGTTCCATAAATCTAAGCAAAATTAATAAAATTACTTATTTTAAAATTTTATGTTATTTAGATATCTGGTTTTATGAAAATCAACAAAATAAAGTAATTGAAATACAGTTAGATTAATTTATTTTTATTAACCTCATCTTCAGTAATATTTAAAACTATATAGATCTTGTTAGCCATAATAAATGGGTATATTCAATCTTAACATAGCCTAATTAACAATATGCATGATTTAGTATCTATTTCTTTTCTTTTTGAAGGAAGCATTGCTCGGACTATCGTGAGGCCGTTTCTTATTGTTAAACGCAGCCATCTTCTTAGCTAGTAGCTCATCAGACACATCCTTTTCCATCTCGCCTGTTTCTTTTTCTTGTTTGATTCCACTTTCCAACTCCATGAGCCGTTCAATTTCAGGGTTCATGCCTTTGAAAGATAACCTCCCTTCTATCAAGTTCTCACAAAATATGAAGCTGGATTCTGATATAAAGTTGCCAGAAGCTTGACGCATCTCACTTGTAATGATATTTGAATACAAACTATCATGATCTTGGGTATTCTGTAGCTCTTTTTCGATTCTTTCCTTGGTTTTTCTCATAAATTTCATGTCCAAAAGGGCTTTTGGTAAAGTCGGTTTCTTGGAACCAGACATTTTGGCTAATGATTATTACGGTCTCTTTTTGGGTTTATAATTTAAATATCTATTTCGAGTACTATTTATTTTCCTGACTATTTCCCGTAAAACACGTGAAAAATTAACAGTAGAAAATCAACTCTGTGGTAGAAAATGTAAACATTTACAACAAAATGTCAAAGAGAAGTATATTATGTGAATGAATGAATGAATGAAAAGAGTCAGTGAACCACACAGATAAAAAATTTGGAAGAAATCATTGTAAAGGCCGAGCTACACAAAAGCGCGTATTTGCAGCACCTGATCGGTGATGCGATGGTCATGGCATAGGCATTCAGCTGTGCAAAATACCCACTTTTCAAGTTCGTTTCAAACTCCAAGGAATGAAAATAACAAAATGAGATTCATGATTCATACAAGATTCATGTCATAAATTCTATCGATATCGATATAGTTAATCGTTTTTTTCTATCATTGGGCATCACTATCTGACAGCTACATAAAAAAAATGCGCCATGCGAACCTAACCTCAACAAATTTTCAAAACAATATCTCAATAATTATTGTTAAATCAATGAAATTGTTATGATCTAAGTAAAAATGCAAGTGTCCGAAGTAGATAATGTGAAAATTTACAACCTTAGTGCTGGTAAATCTTTGCCTGATGTAAGTAAACTTTTTGTCTTTCTAAACTGTAGTTTCTCAAAGTTATCTACAATTACTGACTATCTCTATTTCTTTACTTATTACATTTCAATAACTTTATTATGTATTTTTAGTGGTTATCTGACAGAAAAAAGCGAGCACTATTGAAGAAAAATGTTGACCTACGGAGACGGATTGAGCTCATTCAAGAGTTTGACATGCCTGGTGTCAGCACCAGTATCAGGGAGTCCAAAGATGGGCAGTACATAATGGCTACAGGCATTTATAAACCTAGAATAAAATGCTATGATGTAAACAATTTATCATTGAAGTTTGAAAGGTGCTTAGATTCGGAGGTGGTCACATTTGAGATATTGAGTGAAGATTACCAAAAGGTTTGTACTAGAAACAGTTATTCATTTGAATTTGACTGAAATTTATTTAGAGTTAGTTACTAACTAGTATAATTTGATTTCAGATAGTATTTTTACAATGTGACCGCTATGTGGAATTTCATGTTGGACATGGCAGACATTACCGTTTGAGAGTACCTCGATTTGGCAGAGACATTGCTTACCACCGACCGTCCTGTGATCTTTTTGTAGTTGGTGCATCTTCTGTAAGTTTTATCATTATATAGTTTCCCTGTTCAATCCAATTAAAAAAAAATATACAGATATTAAGACAAAACGTGAAATAACTCACATACTAGGCGGCCTTATAACTTAGGTAGCTATTTCTAATAATAAATAAATATTTTAAATATTTATTTCATAATTTTACTAAAATAAATCTATGCATTTTTTTTAACCTATTTTTGAATATATTAAATTCTAAAGAAGTATTTAAATTCCTTGTAAAAATTAGTAATAAAAGCACTGAATATTAAGTTGTATTATTGTTCGCAGGAAGTGTACAGATTAAACTTAGAAATAGGTCAGTTCATGGCGCCATATGCAACAAAAGCTACAGAGATCAACTGCTGTGGAGTGAATGAGGAACATGGGCTGCTAATATTAGGCACAGAAACTGGTCATGTTGAGGCCTGGGACCCTAGGACCAAGTCTAAACAGGGAACCCTAGATTGTGCCTTGCATTGTACTGGATCTGAATACAGGCTAGTATAAAATAAAACATTAACTAGTTTTAAATGTTACAAATATGCTACAATACAACAGAACTTAACACAGAATGTTTGAACCTATACTACTCTTAGTTGGTATAGTTGTAAAGTAGGTATCCAAAAACCTCCCACTTAACACAGAATGTTAAATACCAACATTTTTTGTCCATCAAGACATTTAATTTTATAGGCCTTAATATTTAATCTATTTTACAGAAATGATAGCTTGCCAGCAATAACAGCTCTGAAATTCGATGGTCCTCTAAGGATGGGTGTGGGCACATCTACAGGGCATGTTCTGTTGTATGACATAAGATCAAGCAAGCCTCTGCTGGTCAAAGACCACATGAATGAAATACCTATCAAGAAACTGGAGTTCCACAAGCAAATGGATTATGTCTACTCTATGGATGCAAATGTTGTAAAGATTTGGAATAAGAACACTGTAAGTAATGAAAAGTGGTAGTAATGAAGATGTGCAGCAGGGACCCGCTAAGCGCTTTATCGATGAAGCGCTTAATTTTTGAACCCCATGATTCAACACTCCCAGTTAAACGACTTACCACTTCAACTGATCACCCATTCATTTGCTTTAAGTTTATCGAAAGGGTAACCCTTTGCTAAAACCCTTTACAAAGCGCTTCATAGGGGTTTCGTGCGCACGCACTACAATGAAATCATTCGCAAGTTGAGCAAAATGCGGCTTCGCGGCAACTTCGGAACTTTGACGGACCAGCTCGCCGTCTTGTGGTGCGCGAGCAATAATAGTCCGTATAAGTCACACTTTAGGGATTAAATTTATGTGAAAGGCGAAAGGGTAACCCTTTCAATATGGTTAGTGGTTTGAAGGGGTTTCGCAAGGATTTCGATAGCCTTACAATAGCGCTTTAAAAAGCCTTTCGAATGGGTTTTGGCGAGATTCGACTAGGGACAGCAAACCCATTCGCAAAACCCAATCAATAACCCTGGAAAGGCTTACCAGTCCGGTCCCTGATGTGCAGTACGCGCGCGAGTTGATTACCATCCTGAAGTATATGTCTCTTTGTCGCAAATGCCGAGATACTGGCAAGTGCGATAAGGATGCGCATACTTCAGGATGGTAATGAACTCGTGCGTGTACTGTAATTAACTGGCGAAAAAACAAAAGAAGAGTAGGTTCTGAATTCGTCGCGAACTTTTATTTTAATTTTAAAATAGTTCTGCACAATGAATTAGTATTTCAAATAGTTATTATTTTGTATTTGCAGGGAAAACAATATACAAGTATAGAATCATCAGTAGACTTCAATGATCTCTGTGTGATTCCAAACACAGGGTTGAGTATGATGGCAGTTGAAGATCAAAAGATGCAAATATATTACATTCCCTCATTAGGTAAACCCAAGAAATTTCAAAGAATTTTCACTGTATTATTTCTAGAATTTTAAGTGTATTATATATAAGATTTAGCCGTGTGATGTCGGCTTAGAATAGCATCACCCCATTTCTACCCGTGGGTGTCGTAAAAAGCGACTAAGGGATAATTATCTAGGGAATGGGCAGCAGCGTTCCCTGTGAATTTAAACATCTTGCACTGCGCTCGCCAATCCGCCTGCCAAGCGTGGTGAGTATGGCAATACCCCCCAATACGGGGGAGACCAATGTCCAGCAGTGAACTGTTGTGGCTGTAAAGGTAAAGGTATATATAAGATAACCAAATAATCTTTTTTTATAGGGCCTGCACCAAGATGGTGTGCCTTCTTGGACAATTTGACTGAGGAACTGGAGACTTCAGCTTCAATGACAGTTTATGATGATTACAAGTTCATCACGAAGCAGGAGCTGGAGTCCCTGGGCTTGGACCACTTGCTGGGCACAAACCTTCTCAGAGCTTACATGCATGGGTAAATTGAGTATCGTTTATTTAGCACTGGCTTTGAATCTGACAGTAGGTACACTGGTACAACTTAGCAACTTTTTTGCTGCACTTTGTTAAATTAAAATAATCAAAAGATATCTTGAACAAGTAAAGAAATGAGACAAAAAACTTGCAACTGTCATTTGTTTTCTTATAACGTATTCTGATTCCGTACATTACATCATATACCTAGGTAATTTTACTTTATTCAAAATATCAGTTAACATTTCGTGTGTCTGTTCTTTTGCTTATTTTAGAAAATAATAAAAGTAGAAATCTTGTAGAAATAAACTAAACTGAAACGATATTATGAATGTATTTAAAAATATATATTATTCTGTAACAGATACTTCGTAGACGTTCGGTTGTACAAGCGCGCGAAATCAATAGCGGATCCGTTTGCGTTTGAGGAGTATAAAAAGAAGAAAATACGTGAAAAGATTGAACAGGAGCGACCATCGCGACTCAAAGTTGAAGACAACCTGCCCAAAGTCAATCGGGAGCTCGCGTCAAGAATCCTGGATGATACCGGCAAGAAGAAGAAGAAAGAGACGGCTAATCTCCTCAAGGATGACAGATTTAAGGTAAAATAGGCCGTCTCACACAGCGTTTTACGACACTTGAAAATTTTCTGGTCTTTGAATCGTCGATTCCGCGAACTACTTGCCACATTAATAATTTTAAGATAACCTCAGAGATGTTTAATGCTCTCTACTTATTTGCAGGCTCTGTTTGAAAACCCTGACTTTGAAGTGGACAAAAGTGCAGAAGAGTACAGACTTCTCAACCCTGTCTTATCGAGGTTGGACAAGAAAACTAAACCACAGAAAATCGAGAGGGAAACTGAGGCTATGGAGGTAAGTTCAAGCTAATAATTTACGATAATTAAAAAAGGTTTTACTATCTGCATGGTCTTCTGATCTGAGCTTGGGCGTACGATCCGGAGGTAGCAGTTTCGATTCCAGTAGTCGGTATTTGTGAATTTTCCAGTTGGGTTAAAACACAAGGGATTCCGTGTTTTGGAGAACACGAGATAGCGGGCGATAGACAACTTCTGATACTTACATATTCACTTTGAAACCAAGGTTCATCGGAGTATTTGTCGGAGAATACTTTTTGTAAAACAGTGCATTAATTTTGTCGTCATCTTTTTAGGTTGAAGGAACGGAAGAAAAAGATTCGGATGCAGAACTTTACGCGACGAGTGAAGATGAGGAGGCGAGTTCCGACGAAGACCGGTCCTGGGTCAAAGAGGTCAAGAAACAACACAAGATCATCAGAAACAAACGAGACGACGACCAACCAGAACAAACAGACAGAAAGGAACAAGTTTACGAGTTTAGCAAAGCACCTAGAACAGGTAATATCAAGAGCATTACGAGAGTTAGCAAGGCTAGTCTAGGAGACCGCCTACACAAAGAAGGCTTCACCACAATGGTTACCGGCACTGGAGGTAACAAGGAAATGAAATTCATGATGAGAGGAAACAAGACGGAATCCGAGCAAAGGAAGAAGATGAAGAAGCACTACCAGGAAAGAAAACAGATTGTCAGAAAAACAGGATTTCTAGCTAAAAAGAAAATAGGACCCAGGTCTTACTAAGTTCTTGTATTTAATAAATCTAATTTCACATTATTGCTAAGCCTTATTAATTACTGCACTGCCCCTTTTCTCGGACCTGTCTGATTATTTTGTACTTTATGAGCAGATTCGTTTCAATTTAGCGTCGATTGAAATGAGTAAACAAAGTATGAGTAGGTATATACTTTCAGCTTATCAATCGCCGGGGTTATCGTGACTGCACATTTTTATGCACAGACGAGATGTTTTTTTTAAATGACTCAATTTGTTTACTGGCTGTTATTGAAGTATTTCCTTTGTACTTTAAAAGATACAGTTTAGTTTAATTTCCTTTGTGATCAAAACTGTAGCGTGTAAACTAAATACGCCATCATTTTATATTTTAAAAGTTTACAGTTACGTTCAAAAGGTTGATCACCCCTGAGCAGTCATAATCAATAACGAGACGCGCGGAGAGATTTATCATCACAATTTTATAAACATGTATGAAGTTGTGTGTGTATTGGAGTGAAAGCAACAGAATAAACAATGACCTTCGTATTGCGAAAAATGTTGTAAATGGATCAGTATTTGTTAGCCAGAATAATGCAAAATGACAACGGATCTTACGGCAGCGGTAAGTACAATATTAAAATACCGTCAAGTTTAAAATGTACAGTTGTTTGCCACAAAGATGGGCAGTTAGTCAGTTACGTATATTAATTATAATTGAATTATTGTTTTATAATGGGCTCGAATGCAATTAAGAGTCTAGATACAGGCAATAAAGTGGATAAAGTGAACTTTTCAAATGATTATGTAGCGAGTGATTTGCTGGACAGCCATGTTCTGGGCAACGACAAGTTGTGCGAGCCTGCGATGGAGAGATCCACCCGATCCAGCAACAGTGTCGACGTGAGTACCTACACAACCTACCACTTCCGACATCTCATTATCTGTACAAGGTTTTTCATATCTGCTAACATAATGTGAAACAGTGAAATTGAATATGTTATTGACATCACAGTGCCATATGAACAATGGATCCGATAACTGTTGGACATCAGAGTGAAGTGAAAAAGAATGTTTCCGATGATAATTTTCAGATTGGAGAAATCACGGAGTCTCCAGACACGGAATATATGAGTACTTCGGCTATTTTACACTACTGTAAATCTAAGGTAAGAGTACCCAGAATAACTCTTATAAGTGTGTTCATTATAACGAGCTACTTTTATTATTCAAAATTTAGGTACCTATAGAAGTACGTGGTACAAATTATAGACTCATATAGATATTGAGAATGATTTTGCTTGAAAGGTACAGTCGAGCGCACGTCCGTCTAAACAAATATTGTGCATGCAGATGGGGTGGCACAGAACGGCCCAAAGTTGAAAGTGTATAAATAACAGGACGTGTTTTTGACTGCACCTACCTAACCTTATTTTATTTTCCAGATTTTACTTCCCTATCTAAAACTGCTCACAATAATGGGTCTGAGGCCCGTCGTGGACGCGTCTAACTCATCGATGTTTGCAATATGTCTCTCCCACTTCCACTCGGCGCAGGTGGCTGTATTCATGTGCTTAGGATATATTCTTCAGTATATGGCTTGCTTCAGGTTAGTTTAGTAGATAGATAGTTAGTACATACTTACATTTTCCTAAAAAATCACTGATGGATGATACAGTAAGGGTGTCAAATCAAAATACACTTTAGATCTTAATTTTGAATGCTTAGGTATCTTAATTTTGATTCTGATTCATAGATGGTCAAGTGATTTAAGTGGTCATATCGAATAGTCTTTCGCGTTTGCATCTTAGCAATAAGGCCGCCTTCCACAGCCGTGTTTTCTTCGATAGTTATTTAATACTTAAGTATTTTTATGCTACTACCTGATTCATAGAAAGAAAAGGAATATAAATGGCGGTGGTTCTATAAGTGGGAAGGAGAAAGCAAGAGCGCCTGGTGTATCGAGTGCGAGTGAGAAATCATGACCTCCGGCCGCCATTATATTCTCTTTTTTTCTGTGAATCAGATAGTACCTACCTAGGTTGCTTTTCAAAGACTACATTTTCAGACGAGATCGAGGATTCTGCTACAAGCTGGTGCCCCTGGCGTTGACGTCCACCTTGGAGTACGAGGCATACAAACAAGTGTGTTACGGCAACGTGTCTTTCATCTACATCGGACCTAGTATTCTGCACTTCGTGGGATTCCTGTACGCTTTGTATCTCTTCCGGATATCTGACAATGAACAGCTGCAGAATTTGATGGAAAGAGTAAGTATTTTCTGTTCGACGAACTAGTAGGACCCATTTACCAAATAACCCTGTGATAAAGCCGGTGCCGTGCAAGTTTGGTTACGAATAGCCATCACGTTTCCCTAAAAACATTACTTCGTCTTCCGATTACGTTCTTCCAAAATTCTTACTTTTATTTGATACTTACATAAATAAATACATATATCACGCCTGCATCCCTTGCGGGGTAGGCAGACCGGAAACGGCTGTAAAAACGGCCATTTACACCACGTCTGACAAAGGTTAGAGAGTCATTCAGAAGTGTGTGTGTATCACTATGACAAGATTTTTATTTGATGAGTGCGAATTTGAATTTCCAGGTTTTCCTGCTATCTTCGTACGCTCCTCAAGGCGCGCAGACCACGGCCAAACCTAAGCGGCTACTACGGATGCTGTGGTTCTTCATAATCCTGAGCGTGCTATGGATGTGCCTGTCGCTTGTCTCCGTCAACCTCATGATGGCGCGAGGCACCATCATGTTTCATTGGATGGAGAACAGGTACTACCTACTCAACTAAGTATAAAAATATTTTTGCCCGCCGAAAGTAAAAAATAATATGTTTGTGGAATCATGAGTGGAATGTATCTATCATCATAATTCGATCATTTTCAGTGTATTGAATACCTATGAGCGCCATTGTATTGTACCCGGCTATTTTCATTCTAGTAGAACCCAGTTCTTCAAAAATATAACCTACGTAAGGCATTATCATGGTTCTTCTTCTTCGGCAAGCCCATCGTGTCAGATTTCGTTCACTCACAGCATTTTCAGTGGCTGTCATCAGCATTACCATGGTCACGACTGAGGTACTTACTTACCTATATAATTTGATCGTTTTCAGTTCCCCCGACACGCTCCTCGCCCTGAAAGTGCTGCTGATCGTGTGCACGCTGATCCACGACATGGTGCAGGCCACCATCATCACCAGCTACTGCTTGCAGGCGCAGCTGCTGCAGGCGCACCTCATGTTCCTCAAGGAGCGGCTGCTGCATAGAACCATCACGCCGCTCAACTGGATGCGGGTGAGTAGCAGCAGCATCATCACCAGCTACTGCTTGCAGGCGCAGCTGTTGCAGGCGCATCTCATGTTCCTCAAGGAACGGCTGCTGCATAGAACCATCACGCCGCTCAATAGGATGAGGGTCAGTCTAGTTTTATGTGCAGAAAAAAAGAGACTCCTGATCAGGCTGATCCACGACATGGTGCAGGCCACCATCATCACCAGCTACTGCTTGCAGGCGCAGCTGCTGCAGGCGCACCTCATGTTCCTCAAGGAGCGGCTGCTGCATAGAACCATCACGCCTCTCAACTGGATGCGGGTGAGTAGCAGCAGCATCATCATCACCAGCTACTGCTTGCAGGCGCAGCTGCTGCAGGCGCACCTCATGTTCCTTAAGGAGCGGCTGCTGCATAGAACCATCACGCCTCTTAATTGGATGAGGGTCAGTCTTGGAGCAGTAAATAGATAAAGGCGTGCGCGCCGTTGTGTGTATCTTGAACTAGACTAGTTTTTAGACTTACTTTGTTGAAAGGTCTCTTCTTTCTCGTCTCCTAAAGCTCCTAAGAATACCTGAATCCTAACCTTGATTCGGCAGAATACCTTGACGTGACAAAACAAGTACCTATACATTGAAAAACAATAATTTATCTTATGACTACCTCCACTTGTATTTTAATCTTGTGTAACTGTTTATAACATTCCAGGAAATAGCCGAATTCCGAAAACTTCTCAAATACCTGAACGACGACCTAGCGCCAGCCGTATGCTTGTTCACTATAGTGAACGTATCGTGGGCGGCGTCCGGGACATTATGGCTGCTGAACTTTGATAGAGTTGACACTGAAACAGAGCCCATAGCGGGGATCAGCGTACTCAACCTGCTGTTGTGGCTCTCTGCAGTCACAGTGCCATTTGTTCAAGTAAGTATCAATCAACATCTATGTATGTTCATTCACTATAGTGAACGTACCTTTTGTTCAAGTTAGTATCATTACTTGTTTGTTCACTATAGTGAACGTATCATGGACGGCGTCCGGAACATTATGGCTGCTGAACTTCGATAGAGTTGACACTGAAACAGAGCCCATAGCGGGGATCAGCGTACTCAACCTGCTGTTGTGGCTCTCTGCAGTCACAGTGCCTTTTGTTCAAGTAAGTATCATTACTTGTTTGTTCACTATAGTGAACGTATCGTGTCCGGAACATCATGGCTGCTGAACTTTGACAGAGTTGACACCGAAACAGAGCCCATAGCGGGGATCAGCGTACTCAACCTGCTGCTGTGGCTCTCTGCAGTCACAGTGCCTTTTGTTCAAGTTAGTATCATAACTTGTGACACTAGCTTTGATTGTTCACCATAGTGAACGTATTGTGGGCGGCGTCCGGAATATTATGGGTGCTGACTTCGATAGAGTAGACACTGAAACAAAGCCCATAGCGGGGATCAGCGTACTCAACCTGCTGTTTGGCTCTCTGCAGTCACAGTGCCTTTTGTTCAAGTGAGTATAATTACTTGTTTGTTCACTAGGTATTACTTGTAATACTAGCTATGTTTGTTCACTATAGTGAACGTATCGTGGGCGGCGTCCGGAACATTATGGCTGCTGAACTTTGATAGAGTAGACACTGAAACAGAGCCCATAGCGGGGATCAGCGTACTCAACCTGCTGTTGTGGCTCTCTGCAGTCACTGTGCCTTTTGTTCAAGTGAGTATCCTGTCTTATAATATAACACTAGCACTAGCTATGTTAGTCCACCATAGTGAACGTATCGTGGACTGCGTCCGGAACATATGGCTGCTGAACTTCGATAGAGTAGACACTGAAACAGAGCCCATAGCGGGGATCAGCGTACTCAACCTGCTGTTGTGGCTCTCTGCAGTCACTGTGCCTTTTGTTCAAGTAAGTATCCTGTCTTGTAACATTAGCACTAGCTATGTTAGTTCATTATAGTGAATGTATCTTGGGCAGCGTCCGGAACATTGTGGCTGCTGAACTTCGATAGAGTAGACATTGAAACAGAGCCCATAGCGGGGATCAGCGTACTTAACCTGCTGTTGTGGCTCTCTGCAGTCACAGTGCCTTTTGTACAAGTGAGTATCATAACTTCTGTTTTTTACTATAGCACAGATAATATAATATACTAACGTATAGCTATAGTGAACGTATCGTGGGTGGCGTCCGGGACATTATGGCTGCTGAACTTTGATAGAGTAGACACCGAAACAGAGCCCATAGCGGGGATCAGCGTACTCAACCTGCTGTGGCTCTCTGCAGTCACAGTGCCATTTGTTCAAGTTAGTATCCTGTCTTGTAACACTAGCTTTGATTGTTCACTATACTGAACGTATAGTGTGCGGCGTCCGGAACATTATGGCTGCTGAACTTTGATAGAGTAGACACCGAAACAGAGCCCATAGCGGGGATCAGCGTACTCAACCTGCTGTTGTGGCTCTCTGCAGTCACAGTGCCATTTGTTCAAGTGAGTATTATTACTTGTAACACTACCACTATCTATGTTTGTTCACTATAGTGAATGTTTTATGGGCGTCGTTCTGAACATTATGGCTGCTGAACTTTGACAGAGTGGACACTGAAACAGAGCCCATAGCGGGGATCAGCGTACTCAACCTGCTGTTGTGGCTCTCTGCAGTCACAGTGCCATTTGTTCAAGTTAGTATCCTGTCTTGTAACACTAGCTTTGATTGTTCACTATACTGAACGTATAGTGTGCGGCGTCCGGAACATTATGGCTGCTGAACTTTGATAGAGTAGACACCGAAACAGAGCCCATAGCGGGGATCAGCGTACTCAACCTGCTGTTGTGGCTCTCTGCAGTCACAGTGCCATTTGTTCAAGTGAGTATTATTACTTGTAACACTACCACTATCTATGTTTGTTCACTATAGTGAATGTTTTATGGGCGTCGTTCTGAACATTATGGCTGCTGAACTTTGACAGAGTGGACACTGAAACAGAGCCCATAGCGGGGATCAGCGTACTCAACATGCTGTTGTGGCTCTCTGCAGTCACAGTGCCTTTTGCTCAAGTGAGTATCCTGTCTTGTAACACAACACTAGCATTTGTTATGTAAGAAGAAAGAAAGAAACAATTTTTATTTGTTACCACTATAGTGAAGTATGTTAGTTCACCATAGTGAACGTATCGTGGGCGGCGTCTGGAACATTATGGCTGCTGAACTTCGATAGAGTAGACACTGAAACAGAGTTCAATATAAATTGATTTGATCGGCTAGTACATTTTATATGGGAGATCTTAAAGTTTTCTTCATATTTCAGTCTATGTTCCTTGGGAAAAAGTGTTCAGTTTCGGGAGCAAACTCACACCTTAAAATATATGCTGTTAATTTTTTTACACCTTACATTTTGTTCGATTTCAGGCCGCCCGTCTATCGCGAGAATGCCGGCGCACGCAATCCGTCGGTCACGAGCTGTGCGTGCGACCATTCCTGCATCAGGACACCCCCAACGAGGACATCACATCCATCATGCTCTACGCTTCGTCCCTCAAGCTGCGTGCTAAGTTGTTCCACTACCCGATAGCAGGAAAATACGTATGTC
Source organism: Phthorimaea operculella (assembly GCA_024500475.1). Lineage (NCBI taxonomy): Eukaryota > Metazoa > Arthropoda > Insecta > Lepidoptera > Gelechiidae > Phthorimaea > Phthorimaea operculella. The sequence goes on along the minus strand of JANFCV010000037.1, from coordinate 2,091,903 downwards.
TCATACTTACTCTCACCGTCATAGCGCTGTTTTCTCTAGGAATGTGCCATTACTTGCAATGATGGAGTAGTTCTAGGCTTCTTAAGAGATAATCACAACGCTTCTGTAAGCTGTCATTCTGCAAGCGTCCTTGCTCAAAATACACGCTACGCTGTTCCATTATCCTATTGCTGGCAAATACGTAGGTATGTCTCATACCTACTACCTCTTATATTACCACAATAGGGCTGTTTTCTTTAGGATGTGTCATACTTACAATTTTAACGATAAGTAAGGGTAATTCGGGTACGAATTAAAAGTACAAGATTGAAATGTGTCAGGATAACATGCCAAACTAAGGTTGTTTGTAACATACGTAAAATACGACTGATTATTATTATATTGTGTAATATAACGTGCTGAGAAATACGAATAAATTTAATAATACATTAAAACATACATTTCCCTAAGTATGTAAGAATGGAAAGTACTTCAATCAAGAAGTCTGATTGAAAAGAAATTAAGGTTTTATCAAATTACGAGATATTTCATATTAATAAATAATAAACGATTGTTTAATTTATAAACATTTATTTCATTGTATATCACACTTCAGTATAAATAACATCACTTTGCTTGGCACTATTCATTCCTCAACAACTTCTCATATTCCACATTTTTAAACATTGCAATTATACACAGACTGACATCTATAATTTAAAGATGAATGCTATGTTCCTTTAACTGATTTCAGTGAAATCTAAGTGCAACTTTACAATTTAATTGATCTACCTCTTATATCCACTTACTTAAAAGTACATGGCACAGTCAATCTACATAAACAAATAACGTTGATAGAACAATAAACATTAACTATAAAAACGTAGCAACAGATATTTCATTTTGTACCTTGGAGTAGGAACTCCATAAATGTATTTCAAATGCAATGTGATTGAATAAAGTTCATCCTTTGCGCCGACCCCAAGTAATTGGGATAAGGGCAGGAAGATGATGATGATGACTTTGGTTTCGCAGTTTTGTAATGCTTGACTCTGAGTGAAATCAGCCCTATTTATGCACTACAACAAAAATAATCGTAACCGGTAAACTTATATTCTTAATTATGCTAACCTTGTGCTTACACATACGCAATCGTATATTAGGCCCAAAATCGCCGATCAGCTGACTGACATGACACATTTTGTATGGGAGGTCCAAATTTATTTTTATTTTCGACCCATGTTCCATAGGGAAAGTTATTCAGTTTCATGAGTACCTTGACCTCCTTTCGGCTTTTATACCCTTTTTGTTACTCCCGGTATAAGCAGCCGTTGACCACATTTTGCTCGAACATTACGCTCCGCAACAGCACTTATCGTGGTTCGAAAATCCCAATCCTTTACCGTTTTCCTCATGCCAGCAGACACCTGAGCGTTCCACAGATTTCCAGGTGTCTGTTGGCAAGATAAGGTACTCCTAGTCGCAGTCAACTAGCACGTTTCTCGCGAGCTGCGCGCCCCACCACGAGTGCACGTCGTGCAGCGCGGGCTGGTCCTTTGCCTTGTGCGGTGTAGCGTCGTTGTGAGTGGCGCGGCTGTTGGCTTTCGCCGCGGCTGCAATCGCGGAAAACACTGCCTACATTAGATATACTTGTGCAAAGTAACCAAAGGTACTGCTAGCAAAGGAAAATTCTGCAGTAGTATTCGAGCACTGATTAAAACTAGGAGGCGCATTTATGAATCTATGACGTTTTAAATGAAAAAGAAAAAGGATTAGCAAAATGCCTGAATAGCTAGAAATTAGCTTAGTAGTAAGAATGAAGAGGAGTAGATACTTACGTTGTTTTTTGTTGAGTGCAGGGTGCGGATCGCTCAAAGTCGGCTGCAAGTATTTCTTTACCGGACTTTCAGGCCTGTAAACACCAAACCAGTCAGTAAAAAGCAGGTAGTTGACCAAAGCCATCACGTATATTTCAATTTTAAAACTTGTTTTACCTTGGTGCAGTAACGGACGGTAGGCCTGGCCTTTTGAAAGTTCCCTTAGTAGATGGACGTTTCGGTTGAGAATCAAACGATGATGAAATATCTGTAAGTTAAATATTTTCAATTATTTTTCGAGTTTAGTTACAACACTACATTTAAATCAATTGAATAATCTACTTACTTGACATGACTGGCTGCGAGGTTGACTCGGTTATTTCAGTTCGACAGACGTTACCGGAAGCTTGCTGTGCTTCTAATTCAGCCTTTTCTTTCTCAGCTTTTTCAGCAACGGCCACTTGTTCGTTGGTTTTTCTCAAACTTGTGATAAGGCTTGTTTGTTGTTTCTGAAATAAATTATATTCAAAAGTTGAGCGAGCATTTACCCTGTCGGTCTTGCTATAGTGACCTAGTTTTGCACAGACTTGGTTGTTCATCTCTTTTTAGAAGTGGACCTTGGTGGCCGTATTTCTGACATTGATATAATATGATAACATAAAATAACTCAATTAATGTAGTATCTTATTATTGAAGAAGACCTATAAAAGATCGATGTGGTTTTTAGTCTTCACCTTAGAATAAACAAATATAAGCAAGATATAGAGTGCACCTATAAAGTTAACGGTTTTCAGTAGTCTGCACACAACCTCTCTGTCTATCAGTAGCAAAACGCCAGTGACAGGTATATTGAACCTCTATCTATAACTTCTTATACATTTGACGTCTGTATCTATGGAGCAACTGCTTACGCTTTGACAGTACGGCTCGGGCCCTTACGCGCATTCTATAGCAATATACTGTAAGGTCTTTACATAGAAATCGCATCAGTTGGATCTTTGGCGGGACATGGCTGCATATGGACGGGTATTGACCAGGTTTGGCTACTCACGCTGCTGTTGGCGCGTATCTTCTTGAGGCAGCCCTCGAGCCAGGTGCGGATGGTCTGCTTGGCCACCTCCTCCTCGATGAGGAACTCGAATTCCTCCCGCGCCAGCAGCTCTTCCATCTGCAGCGACTTGCGGATGTCCACCGTCCGGTATGACAACATGCTGCAAATGGTAATTATTATAGGATGTAAAAAATCAACTACAAACATTTAAGGAGTGAACCAGCCCATGAGACTGATACAAAATGTACCAGCCGACCGAGTCTATTTGTATGGGACGTCCAATTTTTTTTATCATATTTCGGCATATGTTCTTGGGGAAAGTTGTTCAGTTTCGTGGGCTGGATTAACACTTAAAATATTTGCTTTTACACCTTATATTATTCGTCTATTGCGTTCGTCTTATTAGATATAATCAATTCACTAAGATCTGGTTTCAGGATTTGAAGGTCAGGGGTTGGGGAACAAAATTGATTGAGATTGTTTTTAATAGATATTGATTGGAGACTGAACCGGTTTTGTACTTCGAAGGATACTTGTAAACTTCGGTTTCAGTTGCAGTCTATGATTACTTAGTTGAAGGTCATCACATCTTAATCAGAAGCCTATTAGTTAGGTTAGTAAACAATTTGAACATGGAGTTAGTTTAGGCGTCTCATTTGCCACCGTTATTTGAATAGCAGAGTTAGGCAGTCTTTCTTTCTTTTTCGGGTGGGACACCGAGTCGACGAACTACCAGATGAGCCCTGGTGACAGAGTTTTTCAACCGCCTACTACTGCTAGCAGGCCTCTGACATGGTTGGTTAATTATATTATAAGTGATTTCCTTACTTAATGACGTCATGGAAGGTGACGTCCTCTCCGTTATGCAGCCTCTCCAGCTCGTAGCACATGTATTTGAACAGCAGCCGCTCCTTGTGCGTGTCGCATTCCAAGCGCCCTTTTAGCAAGCCAAACCCTTTCATCTACAAAGGCAATGGTTTCCTTACTTGATGACGTCAAGGAAGGTGACGTCCTCTCCGTTATGCAGCCTCTCCAGCTCGTAGCACATGTACTTGAACAGCAGCCGCTCCTTGTGCGTGTCGCACTCCAAGCGCCCTTTTAGTAGCCAAGCCATTTCACCTACAAAAGCAAGGTTTACTTACTTGATGACGTCATGGAAGGTGACGTCCTCTCCGTTATGCAGCCTCTCCAGCTCGTAGCACATGTATTTGAACAGCAGCCGCTCCTTGTGCGTGTCGCATTCCAAGCGCCCTTTCATCTACAAAGGCAAAGATTTGCTTACTTGATGACGTCATGGAAAGTGACGTCCTCTCCGTTATGCAGCCTCTCCAGCTCGTAGCACATGTACTTGAACAGCAGCCGCTCCTTGTGCGTGTCGCATTCCAAGCGCCCTTTCATCTACAAAGGCAAAGATTTGCTTACTTGATGACGTCATGGAAAGTGACGTCCTCTCCGTTATGCAGCCTCTCCAGCTCGTAGCACATGTATTTGAACAGCAGCCGCTCCTTGTTCGTGTCGCACTCCACGCGCCCTTTTAGCAGCTAAGCCCTTACACAAGCAAAGGTTGACTTACTTAATGACGTCGTGGAAGGTGACGTCCTCTCCGTTATGTAGCCTCTCCAGCTCGTAGCACATGTACTTGAACAGCAGCCGCTCCTTGTGTGTGTCGCCTGTGGTGTCGCACTCCAAGCGCCCTTTTAGCAAGCCAAGCCCTTTCACCTACACAAGCAAAGGTTTACTAACTTGATGACGTCATGGAAGGTGACGTCCTCTCCGTTATGCAGCCTCTCCAGCTCGTAACACATGTACTTGAACAGAAGCCGCTCCTTGTGCGTGTCGCATTCCAAGCGCCCTTTCATCTACAAAGGCAAAGATTTGCTTACTTGATGACGTCATGGAAAGTGACGTCCTCTCCGTTATGCAGCCTCTCCAGCTCGTAGCACATGTACTTGAACAGCAGCCGCTCCTTGTGCGTGTCGCATTCCAAGCGCCCTTTCATCTACAAAGGCAAAGATTTGCTTACTTGATGACGTCATGGAAAGTGACGTCCTCTCCGTTATGCAGCCTCTCCAGCTCGTAGCACATGTACTTGAACAGCAGCCGCTCCTTGTGAGTGTCGCACTCCAAGCGCCCTTTTAGCAGGCGGAGGATGAATTTCACCTACACAAGTACACGTGCGCAAGATATAAGATTATTCTACAAAAAATTGGGGTAGGTACGGGGTAGGAGCAGTGAAGTAAGAGTATTTTAAGAAGTAAGGTATAATCTGCATGTACAGTCATATAATAGTAGTTTATGCAACTGCCTAATAATGAGAGGCTTTAGGACTTGCGAATCCTACAGAATTTGTTCTAGATCTCTTTCAACCAATATTGGGGGGAGGGGAGGTAATGACACATAGTAATCTGCTAAATTGAAAGACACCTGATTCTTATCATATCCCTTTACATTTGTCATTTTAGAATTATGTCGGTTTATGTATACTTCAAAGACAGTGCTGTACTATAGTCGATAATCGATAAAGAATGAATGACTGAATGAAGTTTTTCATGAAAATTTCTACATATCATTTGATAAGTTTTGAGGAACGACGAATTGTCTGGCGTCTTATCATGGATATCTAGTAGGGCGAACGCAGCGTCGCGTCACGTATTTTATTCATGAGCGGTCGATCCGCACGCATGTTACTTTAAGCGGTTCAGATTAATAAGGGAAGTGATCTACGTGCGGGTTAGAAATTTACACGCCCGCGCGACACTCCTCTACGTCCTCTGCAAATATGAGGCAAAAGGAGCTGGACAACGAGTGGCCACATGTAGTTCCCGAAAGAAGTTCAATCCCTTGATCCCAAACATGTGGTTCCCGAAAGAAGTTTAATCCCTTGACTCCAAGCAGATCGTGGCTTTCCTTAAAATGGGCCGACTGGATGAGGTTATAACATTAAAATTTAAAAATACGCCTGCTTTTGTGGAAAATCAATTTTCCTATACAAAACATACCCTACGACAATCGGGATAGATAATGTAAGGATTCTTCTCACACAATTCCCAATATAATCTTTTCAGTGGTTAAAGAGTAACAGTGCTTTAAAAAAACGCACATAAATACATACATACATACATGTACCCTAAAAAAACATTACACTCCTTTTTTTTGTGGGCAGTCGTGTAATTATCAAAAAGAGTCGGCTAGAATAGATCTACAAAGGTCGCAGTGGCTGTTGGTCTGACCGGGGCCAACCGCCTTCACTGAAATAGTAATAAAAATAAATGATTGATATGAGGATTTTCAGTTATAGTTAAAAACGTTATGCCACACTACACTATATTATGGAGAAATATGGATATGGCAAAATAACCAATATGCATGTCGCAGTACGATGGCAGAATCAGGTTTTTGGCCAAAAACCTAGGTTTTTGGCCAAAAGCCGGCATATGGCAAAATCGTAGACTTCTTTCGGTCATCGTCCTAAGCTGATCCAGGTTTTTGGCCAAAAACCTAGGATTTTGGCCGAAATCCTAGATTTGTTTAGTATTATGGCTTTTTTGCATTTTGGGGGAACTTCGTCTTCTTCGAGTGGTACACCAAGTCACCCAACGACCCGATGAATCCTGGTGTTGAGAGTTTTTAAACCGCCTACTGCAAGGAGCATGCCTCTGACATGGTTGTGTAACGACTGCCGTCTAAGTGATCATAAAGAGCAATCGGGACCAACGGCTTAACGTGCCCGTGTAGTTCGGGCATACACCTCGAAAGGCAGGAGGTAGCATTGGACGTTCTGGAGGGTGGGAGGTAGCGGCAGACGCTCTGGAGGGCGCGGGTAGCGTCGGACACTCTGGAGGATGTAAGATGACGGGCGTTGGATTTTCTGGGGGTCCGACGCTACCTCCTGGTCTCCAGGGCGTCCAACGCTACCACCAATCCTCTTGAGCGTTCAGTGGTACGTCGTGCTCTTATGGTGTCTGATGTGGCGCAGTGGTTAGTATGCCTGCCTGCCACGCAAAGGTTCTGGGTTCAATTCCCGGTGAGGTCACTCACAAAGTTGATATTTATAACTTTGTGAATTTGGTTCCAGTCTGGTTAGGACATTGCAGGCTGAACCACCTGATTGTCCGCAAGTAAGATGATTTCGTTCTTCGGATGGGCACGTTAAGCCGTCGGTCTCGGTTGCTGTCTATGATGGCGGTCGTTACACAACCATGTCAGAGGCCTGCTACTTGCAGTAGGCGGTGGAAAAACTCTGACACTAGGGTTCATCGGGCCGTTGAACGACTCGGTGTCCCACACGAAAAGAAGAAGATGTCTGATGCTCCCCCCTGCCCTTCAGGGAATCCGAGGCAATCCTGCTGTTCAGACTGTCTGATGTTACCCCCCGTCCTTCAGGGTGTCCATTTACGGTGTCCAAGTCTACCCTCAAAAGATTAGAGGGAGGTGCATAAAGTACCTCTCCACTCCTCGTTCCCCCGAACCACACGGGCACGGTAAGCCGTCGGTCCCGATTGCTCTCTATGATGACACAACCATGTTAGAGGCCTGCTACTTGCAGTAGGCGGTTGAAAACTCTGATACCAGGGTCCATCGGCTCGTTAGGCGACTTGGTGTACCACTCGAAGACGAAGAAGTTCCCCCGAAATGCGAAAAAAGCCATAATACTAAACAAATCTAGGATTTCGGCCAAAATCCTAGGTTTTTGGCCAAAATCCTAGGTTTTTGGCCAAAAACCTGGATCAGCTTAGGGCGATGGCCGAACGAAGTCTACGATTCTGCCATATGCCGGCTTTTGGCCAAAAACCTAGAGAGGTTTTTGGCCAAAAACCTGATTCTGCCATCGTACTGCGACATGCACATTTCTAACTATGCCAAGTTACTGAATACCCAAATTTTAAAACATTTCCAGTGTTAGCTATACAATTAAGGAAAATTGTATAGTTCAAAAACGATAGTTCAAAAATATTGTGGACATTATGCAAACTTTTTTTCACCACTGTACATTTTGCAAAATGGACATAATGCACCTAAAGAGCATAAATAGGGTGAAATTTCACTAATGATAATAACTGATAGGGAAATCTCAGAACTGGCTGGTGATAAGAAAGAGTTTCCCCTAGGAACGAATGTCGAAATATGAAAATAAATTGGGCCTCCCATACAAATTTATCGATCAGCTCATTTGAGTTACTATGGAAGGTCAAATTCTTTTTTCATATTTCGACTTATGTTCCTTAGGGATTCTTTCCTTATCACCAATCAATTCCGAGTTTTTGGTACCGGTTAGGTACTAGGTAGTATTTAAATTCGGCATCCATTCTTAATCTGCGTTGGTTATAATACTACTAATCATTCTTATCGATATCGGTCATCGACAATTTTCCGCACTAAAATGCCCGTCATTGGTGAACGAATGAATACATGATTTATAAAAACCGGCTCATAGATGTAATACAAAATATTGGTTGAAACGTGTTATAGAATATGACCTTTTTTATGGAGACGTATTATACGGTCCTGTCATACGTATATTATAAATTTTTCACGTAAATAACGAGAAATATAGCACAAAAAAGTCCTTACGCGTGATAAGAAATATTGTTTGTCCGATGGCTATAGTTTTTACAACATAAAACAGCTTATTTGCCCATTTTTGGGGGTATGTTTTCTCTTATAGCTTCAAAGTCACACTGACTGTTGCCGTTTGCTTACCTAGGTAATTTTACCTAGGTTCGTGGCTAGAGGGGTAAAGGGTAAAATGACATTGTTTCGCGTCCAGAGGTTGATTAGTCCAAGCTTTAGGATGAGAGTGTCTGTTTATCACACGAGGCGCAGCCGAGTGTGATAATAGTTTGACACGAGCATTCTAAAGCCTAATTATTTGCAGTTGCATACACTATTTTATCTACACTCTACAAGAAAAACTATGAAAAATAATTCAAACCTCCGCACTGCATTATGGCGATTGCAAGCCTATCTACTGAACCACCAACTGAACGACTTTTGTACGTAAGTAACTTTTTAACTAAACGTTAAAATGGAGGCTCATAAAAACTGAACAACTTTTAAAATTAAATAGCATTTATCGGTGAATTTTAATTCGAAAAATGATTTGAAGCAAAGATTTAATAATAAATAAGTCCTCATAATTTCATTATGTCGTCCCGCTGCGGGTGACACTTGTTTTTTTTTCATTCGACTTACTGATGGCCAGTGTCAAATTGGAACAGATTACAATTTGGTACGCGGGTCAATTCGTTTAATTTTTTTTCAAATACTAGAAATCGAGTTACTTTATGTAGCTGCCAGTAGTATGAAAGTTTTTTTTTAAAGGCTGTATATTCGTAATGCAGTTCATTACGTTCGTACTTTCGATTCTGTAAAACGAATATTACGAACTGAGTGTAGATAAAAAAATTTTCACGATCCGTCCTCTCCTGATTATCCCCGTTTCCATTTCCTATCTTTATCCCCTGCTGATACCAGGTGTAAGTGCTTCATACATCACAGGTGCTTGAATGCCCTAGATCTAAAGCCAACGCAACGCCCAACGGCCATTTTCTTAAATATATTTGTTCAGTGTAACAAAGTAACCACGAAATTACAAACATCTTAATACAAAAGGTTTAGGTATTCAAGTCACATTACATAAAATTTCTGTTGTAACTTACTTTTCTGACAGGAATGACACCTTTCTGGTGCACGTCGACAATGTTCCAGGTGTTCTGGAAGTTCCTGATGTCTGCGTACGAGAGTAGCGCGTCCTCTTCATTGGAGTAGAACAGCGAGAAGTTCTCCATGATAATAGCTGCAAGGATACACAATGACTTTGTTATTTGCACTATGGCTAAGGAAAATTTGGTGTATTTTTGTTAGGACTTAGTATATTCTTGGGCATCTAAAGTGACTAGACTACTCAAGTGCCTACATACCTGCGATCAGTAACGAACCAATAGGTGCGTCCACACCAACCGAGGCTGCTCGCTGCCTCACTGCCACTCACGGCATACGCTCGTGCGCAGGCCAAGTTCAGGCCAATTTGGACGCCTAAAAAAATTATAGGTAAACTTCTGAGGCGCGTAGATTTTGGCTTGGCCCGCGCGGGTACGCCTGAGCACGAGCATTTGCTGCCTCGGGTGAGGAATGTAATTTTTTAGTCGTTCGCCTCGTGAGGCAGAGAGCAGCCTCGCTTGGTGTGGACGCGCCTAATTAAGAAGCCATCTTTTACTATGATGTCAAATCATAATCATAGTAGATTAGTACAATATTTCTTTATGGCGAATTTGACTGTCTAACTAAACCTAACCCGTTCTGCCGTTATAATTTATAGAAAGAAATCATAATACAACAGAATTTAGTAAGACATGACAAGCAGTACCGTCTGCTTAGGACGACGGCTAAGCCTGGTCTGACCGTGAAAATACTGACCCACAAGAAAATTTAGTACGACATAAGTAATGATGACGTAGAAGGTGCAGAAGTACGCGATGGACGCGGTGACGTTGCCGCAGTCAGTTTCCCAGTAGTTGTCCGCCGGGGTTTAGTAAGGAGGGGCCACCATACAATCCATATTTATCACTATACCAAATGATATTTGTAATACTGACCCACAAGAAGATTGAGCACGATATAAGTGATGATGACGTAGAAGGTGCAGAAGTACGCAATGGACGCCGTGAAGTTGCCGCAGTCTGTTTCCCAGTAGTTGTCCGCCGGGGTGCAGTAAGGCGGCATCACCATACAATTCTCACTATACAAAATGATATTTGTAATACTGCCCTACAAGAAGATTGAGTACGATATAAGTGATGATGACGTAGAAGGTGCAGAAGTACGCGATGGACGCCGTGAAGTTGCCGCAGTCTGTTTCCCAGTAGTTGTCCGCCGGTGTGCAGTACGGCAGGGCCACCATACAGTCCTCATATGTCACTATACAAAATGATATTTGTAATACTCACCCACAAGAAGATTGAGCACGATATAAGTGATGATGACATAGAAGGTGCAGAAGTACGCGATGGACGCCGTGAAGTTGCCGCAGTCTGTTTCCCAGTAGTTTCCGCCGGTGTGCAGTAAGGCGGGGCACCATATTATCCGCATTTATTACTATACAAAATGATATTTGTGATACTGACCCACAAGAAGATTGAGCACGATATAAGTGATGATGACGTAGAAGGTGACTTAATCATAACTTCTTCTGTGGAGAATATTGCTGCTCACGGGCAATTCCCTGCTAGCTTTTCTCACCATGACCTTATCTTTCTCTCGTATAAAATCCGCCCCCCTAGGCGTAAACCAAAATACCTTCATCTGCGTAGTTTTAGGGGTATAAACTTGGAAGCTTTGAAAAAGGATGCATCCAGTATTGACTGGGCTCCAATTTTTACAGCTGAGTTCATTGACTCGAAAGTTCAGATTTTTCAGGATGTTTTGTTAAAGCTTTTCGATGCTCATGCTCCTGTGAAAAAAGTTAAAATGAAACATTGTCCAGCACCCTGGTTAACGGACGACATTAAAGCTTTTATGTTGAAGCGCGATAAGGCCTATTTAAAATACAGAAAGTGTCGCTCTGATCGCAACTTCACCCGTTACAAACTTCTTCGAAACCACTGTAGGCGTCTGTGTAGAGATGCTAAAAGACGCCACATACACAATTCCATACAGCAATGCAATCCTTCTCAAGTGTGGAAGGTTCTTAAATCGCTTGGTATAGGCAAAATTTCGCCAACTTCCAATTCACTCTTAGATCTTAATCAACTTAACCAACATTTTTCTTCTCCGCCTGTAACTATTGATGCTAATGTTAAATCTAACACCATCTCGTTTCTCAATAGTCAATCATTACCATCTTGCTCTTCTTTTACCTTCACCCAGATTGCTGAGAGCGATGTTAGGAAGCATATTCTCTCCATAACTTCCACTGCTGTGGGCAATGACAACCTGTGTTTCCGAATGATCCTGCTCATTCTCCCTGAACTCCTACCAATTCTCACACATATCTTTAATTACTCTTTGGTATCGAGTTCCTTCCCGTCTCCTTGGAAACGAGCAGACGTCATTCCTCTCCTAAAACATCCAATCCCTCCGCTCTCTCCGAATTCCGTCCTATTTCGATCCTACCTTTCCTCTCCAAAGTCCTTGAACACATTGTCCATCAGCAACTTGCCACATTTATTGCATCTAATAGTCTACTTTCTCCTATCAATCTGGCTTTCGACCCGGTCACAGTACCGTTACAGCACTGCTTAAAGTCACTGATGACATTCGCTTTGCAATGGAAAACAAGTCAGTGACTATCCTTGTATTGCTTGACTTTAGCAGTGCTTTCAATTCCGTAGACTTTGATGTACTTCTCTCTATTCTTCGCTCTCTTAATATTTCTGACTCAGCAATCGTGTGGTTCGACTCATATCTTCGTGGTCGTTCGCAGCGGATCCGCTCGGATGAGGATTCCTCTGACTGGTGTGATCTTGTTGCGGGCGTACCGCAGGGTGGCGTACTTTCACCACTTCTTTTTTCTATCTTTATAAACACCATTACTACTGTCATTTCTTCCAACTTCCATCTCTACGCAGACGACCTACAGATCTACCGGCACGTTAATGTTGCTGACATCGTCAGTGGTATTGAAGATATTAATGCCGATCTCAGCAATGTGTTAAATTGGGCTAAATCGTTCGGCCTGTCAGTCAACCCCAACAAATCTAAGGCACTAATTATCGGCAGTTCCTACATGACTAAACAAATAGACTACTCCATTTTACCTCCAGTCACTTACAACGGCGTTACCATCTGCCTCACTAACACCGCCAAAAACCTTGGAGTGCTGATGGACAGTAATCTATCCTGGAGACCTCAGATAAACGAACTCAGCAAAAAAATGCACTTTTCCTTTCATTCACTCAAATGCTTCCAAAGCTTTCTGCCCCTAAGCACGAAGATCTCTCTTGCTCAATCACTTCTTTTACCCATCTTGGATTACGCCGACTCTTGCTACCTAGATGCCACCGAGGAGCTTTTAAATAAACTTGAGCGTCTCCAAAATCTGTGCATCCGATTTATTTTCGGACTGCGCAAATACGACCACGTTTCCCAGTTTCGTTCTCAGCTCAAGTGGCTCCCAATCCGTCTTCGCAGGAATACTCACATTCTCTCTACTCTATATAACATTCTCTACAACCCTTCTTCTCCACCTTACCTTCGCGAGCGTTTTGCGTTCTCGCGTTCATTGGATAAGCCCTGTCGGTCTAACGTCAGGACCTTACTGTCTATACCTCACCATAAGACCGATTTCTATTCGTATTCCTTTACAGTTCACGCAGTCAGGTTATGGAACTCCCTCCCTCATACTGTACGCGATAGTCCTTCTATCACCGTTTTTAAGAAGCGAGTCAAGGAGCACTATCTTTCTCTTCCGAATTAACCCGTATTATATTTATTATATATATTATATGTTATTTTATGTATTTATTTATTTACTGTTATTTAGGACTTTAGGTAGGTTATTATGCGTATATATGTTACGGGCAACATGATTAATCGGGCACTATTAATACTGACCGGTCATTATTAATAGTGCCCAAAAACGTAGGGCAAAGTGATTAATTAATCACTTGGACCGGTCAGTATTAATAGTGCCCGAGTGCCCGTGGTCCATGTAATAAATTCTTATTCTACTAATTTTTTTACTATTGAAGTACCTAATATTTTTATCAAAAATAGTACTACTGATATTATTACATTTATTTTTAACTCACATGTTCAAATTAATTGATAACTTTAATGAAAATATCCCTGGACGAGACACACAGCGCCATCTAGCCCCAAACTAAGCAAAGCTTGTACTATGGGAACTAGACAACTGATATATAATATACATAATATATACATTTTTTTGTAAATAGATACATATTATACATAGAAAACACCCAGACTAAACACAAATATTTGAAAATTGATTTTACAAATATTTGAGTCGGTGGGAATCGAACCCACGACCCTCGGCGTAGAAGTAAGTAAATAATGTAAGTTTAACTTCATTTACCAATTAAATTGCCAAAGTAATATTTTTATTTAAAAAAAGTAGGCAACTTCTGATAATATTACATTTTTAACTGTTTATTTTTTACTATCATGTTTCAATTATTTTTAATAACTTTTCTCTTAAGAGCGCATTCAATTTTTTCTAGCAAATTTGCAAATATTGGCTTTATAAACATGCGAGTTTCTCGAAAACCGTTATGTAAAAATAATATGTTACTTGAACATTTAATCAAGCATATCTTCATCTAAAAAATGTACAATGTAAATATTAACATTTTAGTTTTAAACCTGTTACAAACAGCGATATCTAAAGCGACAAAACCAAAATTCAGGAAAAGACCTCAAATCAAGCGTGAGTTTTAGAGTTTTGGTTCACTGTAAAAAAATATCAATTATACAAAAAAATAGAGTATATATTTGAGAACAAAGTCTACAGTGAACATTTTACAATTTTATTCAGAAATATAGAATAATACCACGTTTTTATATACGATTTTTTGCAAAATAATGCGCCATTATAACGGCTTCTGTATGAAAAAATAACAGTAGTAAAGATTTAAAAAAAATATATGTTATTTTAGAAGATGTACTTAATCTAATTGCAGAAAAATATATTTATTTTTATTCATAATATCACTGTAAAAAATATTCAAACATCCCCATGTTTTTCGCAAAATGACGCTCCGAGAGGTCTGGCAGGGAAAATTGTATGGGCTTCGTGAAAAGCTCTATAGCGGCCTTAAGTAATTGTATCAATAAAAAGTAAGTAGCTACTAATGTTATACATTTTTAACTGTTCATTATTCAACTTCTATGTTCAAAACTTTGTTTTTTGATAGCTTTTCCTTGAAATAATGTAAGTTTAACTTCATTTAATAAAAAATACATTACAGTTCTTTATTTTTATTACTTTGCCCAATGTAGGGTGGGAATTATTCATACTGACCGGGAAAAGTAATTAATCGTGTTTTTTTAATCACATTGCCCAATTAAGTCGGGCATTATTAATACTGACCGGTCACTATTAATAGTGCCCGGACTTATCAAATTGCCCGTAACATATATATTTATTAGATTTAATCCGTATCTGTGTATCGTATTATACCAATATTATTCATAGATATTGTGCACGTCTCATCCGCCTTTCGCCAAATGCCATTTCTCTCCGTTAGGTCTGCTGTAAGAAATTTCTTTTTTAGAGATAAGCAGTGCCTGTTGTGTCTTTTTTCTTTATGTTTTGTTCTGTTATGTTTCTTGTGTACAATAAATGGTTAAATAAATAAGGTGCAGAAGTACGCGATGGACGCCGTGAAGTTGCCGCAGTCCGTTTCCCAGTAGTTGTCCGCCGGTGTGCAGTAAGGCGGGGCCACAATACAATCCTTATTTATCACTAAATGATATATATAATACTGACCCACAAGAAGATTGAGCACGATATAAGTGATGATGACATAGAAGGTGCAGAAGTACGCAATGGACGCCGTGAAGTTGCCGCAGTCCGTTTCCCAGTAGTTGTCCGCCGGGGTGCAGTAAGGTAGCACCACTATACTATACAATCATCATAATATCACTATACAAAATGATATTAGTAGGTAATACTGACCCACAAGAAGATTGAGCACGATATAAGTGATGATAACATAGAAGGTGCAGAAGTACGCGATGGACGCCGTGAAGTTGCCGCAGTCAGTTTCCCAGTAGTTGTCCGCCGGGGTGCAGTAAGGCGGGGCCACCATACAGTCCTCATTTATTACAAAATGATGTTTATAGTACTGACCCACAAGAAGATTGAGCACGATATAAGTGATGATGACGTAGAACGTGCAGAAGTACGCAATGGACGCCGTGAAGTTGCCGCAGTCTGTTTCCCAGTAGTTGTCCGCCGGGGTGCAGTAAGGCGGGGCCACCATACAATCGTGCATTATCTTGTTCCAATCCTCGCCAGTCACTATACGGAACAACATCGCTACGCTGTGTATAGGTGAGTTGAAGTTCGCGCGTCTGTAATATGAAAAACTCCAAGTTAACAAGGGATGTTCTTTAAGGGCAAAAGGTGAGCACCGTTATATGGGATATTACGCTACGGTGCATATAAGGGAAGAAGTCCAATTTAACAGAGAGTGTTCGAAATATTTGAAACAAGAGGAAAAAGAGAGATTTTTTGTGGTCATGTTTCGTGACACGTCCACTGCTACACATAGGCCTGAACTGGGGGACGATTCTCGGAATGCAATTTTGAGCCTACTTCAACTAATATGCATGTAGGCAACGTATTGGAAAGGGACTGGCTGCAGTTGACGCAACAGACTTCGTAAGGATAGCCGTTAGGTTGTCAGTCCTATTTAAACCTGGACGTCTCACCTGCCAATGCCCTCGCCGTACTTCACATTCCCGAAGACTATAGTCCCAGCAAGCGCGTAGAAGAAAACCAGTAGGAACATGCCGAAGATGATGAAGAAACTCTTGCACACGCTCACGCCCACTGTTAACATCAGCATCTTGAGGGTCGTGTGCTTGCCGGTGATCGTGAAGAAGCGCAGGATCACCACCATGAAGCCCACGAAGTAGGATAGGTCGTTCTGTGGACGAAATGAAGAGTAACGTTGAAAGCTACAATGAAATAAGTGTGCCAGATTTCAGAGCTTCGTCCGCCCCAAGCCCCAAGAGACTAAAACAGGGCCCAGAAACTCGCGTAAACCGCAATCGACTCGTTTTTTATGTTCTCGGTCCATCTCTATCACATCATAATAGCGCCAAAACATTGCTCCTAACGCGCGCCCTAAAAGTGATAGTCTACAAACAATACCCATCGTCTGAAGCAGGTAGGGTAATACTGTCATTTTACGAGAATAATATAGCACTGTGAGTGCATTAAAAATCCCAATACAAGGGTAAGTTAGTTAAGTTAGTAAGGGTAGTAACTCAGGTAGATGCTAGTAACTTTTTTGTAAGACTTTTCAAACGCTCACCTTCAACGCAAAGTGCATGAATATCCAAATACATCCAGCGACGGTCACCAGTAGATCGTATCTATTCCGACGACTCTGCCAATATCCACGTGGTGTGAACGCAATGGTCTTCAAGAGAACTTCCACAACGAAAACTAGCGTGAGCAGTGCAGAGGTGAGAGCCAGGTATTCCGTGTGCGGCGATTTGCGGGTCCACTGGAACAAATTAGAAACAATTTGAAATAAAAATTGACACCTATGTTCCGAAATAGAAGATTTTAACAAACACAAGGTTTTTTTAAAATCTTTTAAACCTCACAAGTTGTCTTTGATTAAGAATTTTTGACTCTTCTGTTTCAAGAAAATATGGTGCAACCTGGGGGCGTAACCTCTTGCTCTTGTGCACCTTGAATTAGGTCACTATGATAGATATCGCTATTAGTCGAGCAAAAATTAGAACTGCTGCATGAAAGTTACGAGAAAAGTTGTGTACAGTCGGGGTCGAAAGAGCATACCTAGGGGCGCCTCAAATGGTTCAAAATATCTCTGAAACTACATTACTTTTTCTCAAACATGCTAGGAAATATGTTCATTTCTTTCAAAAAAAGAATACGCAGTTTCCCACTGTGTGTCATGTCTCCGACCGCGCCAGCAAA
Source organism: Phthorimaea operculella (assembly GCA_024500475.1). Lineage (NCBI taxonomy): Eukaryota > Metazoa > Arthropoda > Insecta > Lepidoptera > Gelechiidae > Phthorimaea > Phthorimaea operculella. Next base: position 2,074,418 of record JANFCV010000037.1, on the reverse strand, counting down.
GTTGTATGGAATTCCTTTGCAGGTGTCCGGCAAAGTAAATTCGTTACAAGCTAAGCCACACAGGTAATTAATTTCAAAACAGACATTTCAATGAATCTCATAAGAACGGAACGTAATTTTGTATGAAAAGTTGATATGAACTAACTAAAGACAAGGCTGTATAATTTTGTAACCCTTGCCTATCCTAAATAGACCAATAGAATAAAAAAAGGAATGAAGTAAACATACATATAGAATGGCTGAATAGCAATGCATACTGTGCCTATTTATTAAAAAATACATAATTGGTAGAAAAACAAACAAAATGGGGGGGAAAACGTGAAAATTTTCATGATTGGGGCTGTTGTATTGTTGCTCTTTTGTTTAAAACGGAATAAAGATGAGAGTAGTACCGAAATGGATTGCACGCCGCCAAACATATGGGGTGCTAACGGCTGAAGCCAAACTGACCGTGGAAATCATTTTTTATTAAGTACGTACTTAGTTTGTTATTTCCTAGCATTTTTTGAGAAAAGCACTATGTAAGCCTCGGGGAAAATGACTTTGCTTGACTCGTATAATTGAACTCAAAGCCTTGTTTTCCCGGCCTCGACAACAATGTAGGTACTATTGTAAATTATCTTTTTGGTTGTGAATAGAGTTTAACTAGCTGCAAAGAAAACAAAAGAAATAATTTTCAAAAGTAATGTAGTTTTAGAGATATTTTAAACCATTTGAGGCGGTCCTAGGTATGCTCTTTTGACTCCGACGTACATTTACGAGTTGTAATATTACTTACGGTGACAGCAAGTAGTGCGCTGTTGATCAACACTACGAGGGCTATGACGCGCTTGAAGCTGAGGTTCTGTGTGATGTCATAAGCGAGTGCGCGGAATTTTCGTCCGTCCGGTCGGGGCGGCAAATGTAGCGGCTGGGCGATTTTCAATCTCTTTTTGAGGTCGCACCTGGAGACATAACAAATAACATCAATGTTTTTAATAATTTCTCGACAAATAACGTACATCGTACTTATTTTTGAGTTCTTAATAAACAAAGACAAAAAACAATAGCATGTAAATATCACAAATTAAAACCGGCCCTAATAAAAATAAAATTAACCATTATTAATTTTATAATAATAGGTAAAACCAAAGTATGGTTTACCAATTATTTTTTATGATTAATTTTATTTTTATTTAGGCCGGTTTTACTTTGTGATATTTATGAACCGTTATTATTTGTGGTTGTTGTAATAAATAAATAATAAATAAATAAATCTTTATTGTAAACACAATTAAGTCTTAACTTAACCATGGCCGCAGCCTCCTTTTAAGCAAAAATTGCCTGTGGCAGGAGACTACGCTCTTCCGTAGTATTATAACAATGATTTTAATTGTTGTCTACTATAAATATAATTTTAAACAAAAGAAAACCAAAAACTAAATTAAACAAACTGAAGCTATATAAATAAACAGAACATATTTAGGAGTAAATTTAATAATTCTTAATATTAATTAAAACTATAAGTTAGTTACTTAGTAGTTAGACTAATTACTAATTGAATGTACAAGTGTGTGAGTGTGTGTGTGGGTTTGTGAGTGTGTGTGTGTGAGTGAGTGAGTGAGTGGGTGTGTGTGTGTGTGTGTGTGTGTGTGTGTGTGTGTGTGTGTGTGAGTGTTTTAGTATGTTCAATGGTACCTATGTGTAACTTCTGCTATCGTATGCTATGTATAACCTACTCATTATTCTTTTTATTTTAATATGTTCAAAAGGTCCTCCGTTTGTCCGTAGTCAAGTGGTTCCAGAAACTTCAAGACCAACCTCTTTGCTTCATATGTTGATCTAGGGTATATATCTAACTTTTTATTAAGTGTGTTGTAGAGGTAGGCTGCTCGTTTTTTGTACTGCACGCTAGCGAATTCTGTTTTAGTTCTTGGAACCTGAGCCACCGTGTATTTTCTTCGTTTATTTCTAGTATTTGGGTCATAGGGCAGGTTTTTATGTTTCCTGAGTGTGATGTGTACAAGTATCGCAACGGTTTATGAGCGCTGACCTTGAATGCGCAGTATTCATATTTTGGGTCTGTTTGGCGGGGGGACTGAGGCGCGACGCGGGAGGTAGCGCGCCAACGCAGTCTATTGGTTTGATCAGTCACGTGCTGTGCTATTCCCGCGCTTCGGCTGACGTCTCGCGTCCCTGAAGTACACTTGCGCACAGGTACTTTTTGTCGAATATTTATTTTGTTCATTTTTGTTATATGTTCATTTTTGTTTATTAAATCTTTTGTTTTTATTGTTGTTGTTTTGTTGTGCGGTGTTGGTTATTTGCCCTTCCCTTTATAATATTAGATGCACGACAAACTTTCGCATTTATAATATTAGTAGGATCTTATAATTTACCTAACCTAAGCGACTATTTTTAATACGCACTGATGTTCGTTGCGTATGGCTTTAGTATTGTAAAAAATTTGGGTATACACATTTTTGTGCGCGAGTGTACACCTGCGCAAACATCCCCTCCACTTTGGCCGAGCGCTCATAAACCGTTGCGACACTTGTAATATGTACAGCTTTCTGACAGATAGAAGATTATCAATGCGGTAGAGACTGGCAGTAGAAAATCGCATCTTTTTAAAATATGTGACTTTTAGAAGTGCACGTTGAGCTCTTTCCAGATCCAACAATTTAGTTTTTGCCGCACCTCCCCACACCGGGATGCAATAAACAACAATGGACTGAACAAGGGAGACATACACCTCTTTTAGAAGATTTTTAGAGTTATCTTGTGAATTCATAGGCTTATTTTGGATTACATGCCGCAGAGTCTTAAACATCCAAGATAGCTTCCTTATCCTATTCATAACATGTTCAAGATGATTGTACCAGGATAGGCGCTGGTCGACCAGGACACCCAAATATTTAGTGTGCGTAACCTTATCAATAAAAGGGCATTGACATGCGGCAACATTTTGTTTGCATGAATGCACTTGTAGACGAAAATCAGTATTAGGCTGTTGTGATAGCTAAGAGTCACACTGCTTCTATTATCTGATTCTTTTAAATTTTGCTAAGTTGATTGACAAGGTAAACTTACCAACGCCTCTGGTCAACAGTCAGCAAAGCTGTCCCCTTGTTTTCTGAGTAGTTGGCGATCACCACGCCCACGAACAGCGTCAATCCAATCATACAGCCCAAGAATATGTAAACGTGTATGTAAATCGCATGGACCTGGAAGTCAAAGACATCGATATTTGCTAGAGTTCATCATTATTATAGGGTTTGAATAGGGTACTTGACTGACAGGTCATTTGAGCTTCTTTTTACACGGTATTTTGTATGAAAATACTGGCATATGCCAGTAATTTTTATGGCATCATACAACGGCATCAAAACACTTAATTTTACACTATATTTCAATTTTAAAAATTCTTACTTTGAGTGTTTCAAAAAATGTTGAATGAAGATGAAAGTATTTTTGAACAATAGTTTTACGCGTACAATTTTTGTATTCATCCAGTCAAACACATATAGAAATTAATTCAAAAGAAATACAATCTCTTTCATAATAACATCCACAATACCGTTTTAGAAAGGTTTATTAATAAACCGATTTGAAATGATTTGAACTATTAGATAGGTACTTACGGGGCCAAGAGCTTTGATGAGAACGTCTCGTACATCCAACCATCCTTTGAAAGAGAGAACTTCAAACAAAGTAAGCAAGGCGTCTCCGATGTTATCGAAACTGAACCGTTTCGGGTTGGCCCTGCAATATTTATAAAAGTTAGAAATTGCCTCTTATAATATGATTTTAGAAGGCAAACTAACCATTTATTATTTAAGTAAACGTTTATTCTACACAAAAAAATACAAGAGATACACATACAAAGAATAACGACACAACAGATTTCTACCAAACAATTCTTACAGCTGTTCTACTGAGAGTGAGACTTTATAAGACAGGCGGATCAGGCGTGTACAAGTGAATCAAGTACCTACATGTAATATTCAAAGCAAGACTTGAACGTTTTACCCTGCGAACTGAGCTAACGCTTATGAGGGATAACATTACACTGGCCATAATGCCATAAGCGGTTACTTTGAGTTTGAGTTTGTACTTACCAAACTCTAGGCACCAGCATCGACGGGAAGTTCTCATTGGGTCCAGGTTTGATCTTCATCTTGGTGACGAACACTCGTCTCATGAACACCCCTACGCAATCCTCGCGTTTGGTGATCATCGGGTCGTTGCATCGAGCGAGCCGCCCGCCGTACAGTTGTAGGCCGTAGCTCGCGAATACGAACATTAGCAGGATGAGTAGGGTTGATACCTGGAGAGAGTAAGATAAGATAAGAGTACTGTTATTCTTTCCCGCCGGAAAAGAATGGTCAAACCGTGGATTACCCCTGGGCTTTTGCGCTGTATTAGACATCGTGACAAGCTTCATAAACAGACAAGAATATATGCTGACAATGACATTATTAAAATCACATAATACAAGATACCGCAATTTCTGTAACAAATTGATAAAGAAACTTAAACGAAATTATGAACGATCTGAATTGCAAAATGCAGGACATGACAAGAAAAAGGTGTGGAAGGTCATCAAAACTATCACTAATATGCCTACCTCTAAATCACCTGCTCATCAACTAATTGCAAACTCAGCTACTTCCATGCATTCCGCTAATCAAACAAATAGTTTTTTTGTTAATATGGGGAAAAGTCTTGCCGAACAAGTTATTAAACAGTTTTTTCATGTGGGTATACAGTATACACTCGGTAAAATATCAGGTAGCGTATGTTAGATAATACGATCTATTGAGTGAACAGTAGGTCAGTGAATCTATTGGGTAATTGGAGGACTGTTAGGTCATTAAGTCTGTTAGATCAGTGGGTCTGTTGGACCAGTATGTCCGTTAGGTCACACTGACATGTAGGGTGCGGCATACTGGCATATAGTGTGTGCAGCAATCTCGGTGCAAGTATCCCATATCACCTAGGTACCCCGGCATCTAGCGGGCCAGGGCCCATGTGGCCATAATCTATAAGATAGATACGGCGGCAGCTATGCCTCTGGTTGGTTCTACTAGTGCGTTGGGTAAGTTGAGTGTGATGGGTCAGTTGGATCCATTAAGCGATGTCGATATTTTACTCTGTTGAATTAGTCGGGTTTGTTTTTCAGGTTGACATTATTATACTTCATCATTTTTCCAAGTTGTCATTTTTCTATTTCGGTTTTGGACATTATTATACTTAGTCATATATTTAATTGTAGACATTAGTCGCATAACTCTTTAGGAATAACTGTAGCAACTTTCAAAACTACACGAATTATTCGATCTGAATAAATTATTTTTCCCATACTACCTACATTCAAAAATTTTCGGTGACGGTAGAGTAATTTTTTTACCACTTTCTTTGTTATTCGAAAGTGATTTCCAAAAATTTATTAAACAAGTTTAATGAATACGGCGAGACGTGCAGAGTAGGTATGATGTTCAGCTTCTTATATTTTCCATGGAAACAAGTCGTTACCGCGTTTCAGAATACTAACAGCGACATCTAGTATTCATATGGGTAAATTCGATATCCCGGTGGCTTTTTTTATCAGAGTGAGTCTGAAGTATCTGAATTCAGTCGCAGTCGGGGCACAAATTAAAGAAATCGCACGCAGGGCGCCTATACCGATTGCTCACTCAGTACTAGCGACGATTTTGACGTTTGGTGCCTTTAACTGGAAATAACGTTAAAAGAAAGTTGACATATTTCTTGGATTTAAAATTGGCTACGAATTATAACTATGATGCAGAGTAGAATAGCACCACCCCCTCTCTTCCTGTGGGGCTCGTAAAAGGCGACCGAGGGATAAACCCGACCCAAACAGCCAGGGCCAACCGTATTGTGGCGGTTAATCTACCACAAAAGCATTCCCAAGGAGGGTTGACGTCTGGTAGGCGGCCGGTCGTAAAATTCAGCCAAATCCTTTTGCAACACGATTTTGTGTTCAACGAAACGTGTTGCGCCGACCCCAAGTACCTAATTGGGATAAGGGCAGGAAGATGATGATGATGATGATGGATTAGTCGGGTTGGGTCTGTCGCGTCACTCATCCAGCAATAATAATAATAATACAGACAAAACTATCCATTGTAATAGGCCCGACATAACCATCTTAGATAAAATTAATAAGTCAGTCCTTCTCATTGATATTGCAATATGTAATACTCATAACTTGCTAGCCACGCACACAGAAAAGATAGCCAAATATACCGAATTGTCCATTGAACTAAAAAAGCAGTGGCAGGTGAACTCTGTCAGAACAGTTCCAATCATCCTTTCTACCACAGGAGTCATCCCAAAAACCCTTCACACTAGTCTCCAAACACTGAAAATGAACACATCCACACTCATACTTTTACAAAAGGCAGTCATTCTGAATACCTGCAGATTAGTCAGAAAGTTCCTCTCAATGGATTAATATTAGCACTTGGCCTTGGCCCGTGCAAAGTTTACCTCTTCGGAGAGCCTTATAAAATATAAGAATACATATAATAATAATAATATTCGTTTATTTCAGGCCACGAGGACCCATAGAATAAAATAACACTATACAATATAACTTAAAATTAGCTAACATACTATAAATACACTACAATATAATCTAAATGCTAGATAGGCACTTTTGTTGGCGGCGACTCGCGTTGCACAGGGGGTCGATAGCGCCTAAATACGACTCCCTGTGGCCAGAAATCTTCCCGCATTAACTCACTCACGACTTTTCGGGGACCCGACAAAACAAAAAAGCAAGCAATCCTCACCAAGAGTATCTCCTTGAAGCCGCGGCAGAGCTCGTAGACGACCTTGCGCATGTGCGGCACGAGCGTGAAGATCCGCAGCGGGCGCACGCAGCGCAGGATCATCAGCATCTGCGCCACCGAGCCGGGAGGCACGCGACGCGGCATCCAGCACAGGAATGTCAGCGACACCTGGGTAATACTCGCACATTTAGGTTCAGAAGGTTTTTGCTTAGAACTCAATTTCAAAAGATGAAACTTTTAAAACAAATAATCAAATGCAACACTGTTTTAGTAGTAACTAGCGGCCCATTAACGATGTCACCCTACTACTACTACCAAACGGGTACAAATATATTGTATACCAAAATCAGTTTTGAATACCTAAACACGTTTACCTTAAAACGACAAGGTATATCAAAAAATGAATAGTGTACCAAAAAACAAATGCGTAAAAAAGTAAATCCGCAACGCAATTTAAAAAGTGCGTTTATCTGATAAAGTTATGCTCATACTTTAAAATGTAATCGAAAGCCAAAATTAGTAAATGTCTACCAAATTCAGTACACTCAATTTACGCGCCAATGCTTCCAATTTAAATTACAACGCCTGCAATAAAACGTAGGTATAAATTTGGTGTCATGTCATTGAACTTCACTAGAGGTGTACCCAAAAAATCTTAGTTTATAGGTCCGTTAGATATAGCCTAACCGAACCTGGCGCGGAAAGCGCCAGGTTAGGTTAGGTTAGGTTAGAACTTTGACCACAACTCACGAGCCGAGCGAGCGGAGCGAGCGTGCCGCGGCAGCGGCCGGCGATGTGCCAGAAACGACACGCTATCTGCGTCATAAATTTAAAATATGAAAATGTGGGCAAACTTAGCTTATTTTGGGAAAACAATACTTTTTTTAAGGAGCATTTATTTTATTAGAGTAATTAAATAGTAGTATTTAAATAACATTTCGGAATAAATTGGAGTTTCAATTTTGGTAAACATTTACTATTTATTAGATAATTATATTATTTTTGGTCTCATGTACTTTAATTGGCTAACGTAAAATTTAATAAATGTATAATTTGTAATTTATTTATTAGACTTATTTTTATGGGTAAGTACATCAGTTGCGACAGTAGGTAAAGAAACTCGATAAGACTTATCTGGTTCATTGTCAGTAGCAGCCCAAATAGACCGAGGTCCGTGCTAGGGTTAGCTACTTCTATAGGATTGATCTATAAAATCCGGCACGTAAACTTAAAAGCCCAAAAACACTATTTACAAAGAAAATAAGTTTTGTATTTAATGCAATTCATGCAATTTAATAAATAGAATAGTATAGAATAAATAGAAACTAAGTAGTAGTAGAATATTATTATCATGCAAATATATTTATAATACATAAATAGATAATATACATAGTTAAGGTAGATATTATATGTTATAAAAAAAGGTTAAATGTGTGCTCTTGATATATTGACTTTTCTCCATAATGTATCAAGCGAGTTGCTGTCCAAATTGATGAGAAAAGTTTTTAATGTTTTTTTAAGCTTGTTTCTATGTTTAGGGAGGTCAATCAGAGAACTAATTTCTCCGGGAAGATAATTATATAACCTAGTTGCTATTATACTGCAATGATTACTGCTAAAACTAGATGACCTGAATGGTATAGCATACTTCCGCAACGTAGTTTCTCTAGTACAACGGGTGTTAGTGCTCAGGGGGAAAAGGTTAGGATGCCGAGACATGAAAATCATAGTTTGCCACATAAATGCTTTACGAGGTGTTAGAACCTTACATAAGTCAAACAATTGATCAGATGGAAACCTACGTGGCTTTCGCATCATAATCTTTAGATTAGATTTTTGGATTTTTATGCGTTTAAGTATTAAATAGGGTGTCAAATTTTGGTAGACATTTACCTTTTTTGGGTTGAAAATACATTTTTTTGGTTTGCGATTTTTATTTAATTTGGTAAACAGTTAAACCAAAGCCCTACTAAACAACTTTATTTAACAGAACGACTAGATGTATTAATATACAATTACTACTACTATAACAGCCACAATAAAGTCCACTGCTGAACATGGGCCTCCCCCTAGTAGGGAGGGTACTTACCATACTCACCACGCTTAGCAGGCGGGTTGGTGAGCGCAATACAAGAATTTGCAATGTGATTGCGAAATTCATCCATTGATTGAACCCTTGATGAAGTTATCCCTTAGTCGCCTCTTTCGACACCCACGGGAATGATGAAGCCGGCTTTACACGGTATGTATCTGCATCTCATTTAAACGCAGGACAAAAACATTTTCCCGGTATGTGTTATACATATAAACCTTCCTCTTGAATCGCTTTATCAACTACGAAAAAACCGCATCTAAATCCTTCGCTTGGTTTAGGGGGAGTTAGCAAATTCCAAGACTGAAAAACATAGAAACGCAAAAACAAATTAATTTTTGCCTACGTATTAATAAGATAAAGCCTTTGTGCAAACTGTGGAGAGTCTAATTTTGAATACTGTATAACCTAATGTGGTCTCTGAACCAGGTTTTAAATCACGAACTTACCAAATAAATAAAGACGTCTAAAGCGGCCGCTGCATCCTTGAGATACGCTTTTGGTGTGAAGAACAACCCGTCTGCCAATATTTTCAGCGCCAGTTCCAAGCTCATGAAAATCACGAAACCGTATTCTGCAATCTGCAAATAAACGTGACATTAGTGACCATTGAGTCAGATTTTGAGATAGATAGATTTTATTCCTTTGATAAATCTCGATGAAATTTTGTTCAGTTAATAAACATCGCAAACTATGAAACACGTGTATTTTAATTTTTTGTAATTCACCCCCCAAATGGGTAAAAACGAGGATGACTCTTTGTATGAAACCCTAAAGAAACGGGACTATTTTACTTTAAAAATTTACAATAAAAATTGAGGTGGCCCCACTTCTTAAATGGCTTCATGCGCCTTAAGGACCAATCCTGCCGAAAGGAAATCTTGTAATAAGTATCAGCCGTATTTTCCGATTTTCACCGATGTACACACCTAACTATTTGATTTTACTGATAATAAGAAAAATAAACCCTTTTTTACAACTGAGGGCAGTTTTAATAACGATGCAATAAAATTGCAAGTATATTGAAACTACGTATATGAGTAGGTATTTAGATTCTTACCTGTAGAACATAGTTTTCCATAACTCTGTTGGTGGGCGTCTCAAACATCATGGATAAGCAGGACAGTGTCGTCACCATAATCATCACCCAGTCAAGGTACGTTACCAATCCCAAAAAGTTACTGAAAATAACAAAAGTTTAACTAGAAAATGTACGGATTCCTTAGTTAACTTGTAGAGAATAGAAGTAGAACAATTTCGTATTAGTAGTTAGCTTAAGTATGTTTTTCAGGGAATATTTGCTGTGCTTCAGAATATCACAAATAATGCAAAAAATATCTCAGACTATGACGCGACTAACTGGAAACTTTTGTAGCGGACTTTCAGTTTGTTTCCTGTAATAAGTCTCGTAGCAGCGCGCCGTAGCAACCGTCGACAATCACGCGACATAATTATCATCTTCCTATAGCGAGATTCTCAAGGCACTATGAGCAGCAGTAGATTATCGAACAAAACATGGGTAAATTGAATAGGTACTTACTGAAAACTCTTATAGCGGACTTTTCGTTCATTGCCAGTGATAGGGTCGCGTAGCCGCGCGTCGTAGCGAGCGTCTACGATCGCGCGACAAATCTTTCTGAAGCGGGACTCTCGAGGTACTATCAGCAGTGGAGTATCGAATAGTGGATGGTTTTCTCGAAGATCCTCTTCGCGTTGATTCCTGGTTACAAGAAAAAGAAAACAACTTAGGTTAACAAATATTTGGTTATTTTGTCACCAAATGTTAATCTGAAAAAAGATAAATCTTTTTACGATTAAAACTTGTCTTGAAAATAGTTATGTTTGAACTGATATTGATAACTTGTAGAATACCGTCTCATTTCCGCCTGCTGTCTCTTGGCGTGCAGCAGCCGTATGTCGAGGAAGAGCGAGACAACTGTACTGATCTCGCTCGCAACTATGTATGTCGTAGCTTTGTTTGATATTACCGTCTCATTTCCGCCTGCTGTCTGTTCGCAACTATGTATGTCGTAGCTTTGTTTAATATTACCGTCTCATTTCCGCCTGCTGTCTCTTGGCGTGCAGCAGCCGTATGTCGAGGAAGAGCGAGACAACTGTACTGATCTCGCTCGCAACTATGTATGTCGTAGCTTTGTTTGATATTACCGTCTCATTTCCGCCTGCTGTCTGTTCGCAAATATGTATGTCGTAGCTTTGTTCAATATTACCGTCTCATTTCCGCCTGCTGTCTCTTGGCGTGCAGCAGCCGTATGTCGAGGAAGAGCGAGACAACTGTACTGATCTCGCCGTTCGCAACTATGTATGTCGTAGCTTTGTTTAATATTACCGTCTCATTTCCGCCTGCTGTCTCTTGGCGTGCAGCAGCCGTATGTCGAGGAAGAGAGACAACTGCACTGATGTCGCCGTTCGCGACTATGTTCTCGTAGCTTTGTTTAATATTACCGTCTCATTTCCGCCTGCTGTCTCTTGGCGTGCAGCAGCCGTATGTCGAGGAAGAGAGACAACTGCACTGATGTCGCCGTTCGCGACTATGTTCTCGTAGCTTTGTTTAATATTACCGTCTCATTTCCGCCTGCTGTCTCTTGGCGTGCAGCAGCCGTATGTCGAGGAAGGGCGGCCGCGAGCGAGACGACTGCACCACGCGCGTCGTTCCTGAGATCTCGCCATTCGCAACTATGTTCTCGTAGCTTTGCGTAATATTACCGTCTCATTTCCGCCTGCTGTCTCTTGGCGTGCAGCAGCCGTATGTCGAGGAAGGGCGGGCGCGAGCGAGACGACTGCACCACGCGCGTCGTTCCCGAGATCTCGCCGTTCGCAACTATGTACGTCGTAGCTTTGTTTAATATTACCGTCTCATTTCCGCCTGCTGTCTCTTGGCGTGCAGCAGCCGTATGTCGAGGAAGGGTGGCCGCGAGCGAGACGACTGCACCACGCGCGTCGTTCCCGAGATCTCGCCGTTCGCAACTATGTACGTCGTAGCTTTGTTTAATATTACCGTCTCATTTCCGCCTGCTGTCTCTTGGCGTGCAGCAGCCGTATGTCGAGGAAGGGCGGGCGCGAGCGAGACGACTGCACCACGCGCGTCGTTCCCGAGATCTCGCCGTTCGCAACTATGTACGTCGTAGCTTTGTTTAATATTACCGTCTCATTTCCGCCTGCTGTCTCTTGGCGTGCAGCAGCCGTATGTCGAGGAAGGGCGGCCGCGAGCGAGATGACTGCACCACGCGCGTCGTTCCCGAGATCTCGCCGTTTGCAACTATGTTCTCGTAGCTTTGCTTCAGCTTTATAGAGCCGCTGCGCACCGATCTTCGGATAGACCTCGAGTTGAATCTGTAAGGACGATAGTTTACTAATTTAGATAAGACAAATAGGCAGAAAATATATTGACTAGATGCAAAACGAAGGTAGTAACATACTTTTTCTGGTCGACTCGCAGTTGTTTGGCGCTAGTAATAGTGCCTTGTGGCTTGAGAGCTGACTTGCCGCCCGGCCCGAGCATAGCAGAGTCACCCAGCACTAGACGACGGTGATAGTTTGAATCGCTGAAAACAAAGTTTGTATTAAAATGAATCACAAATTAGATTAGAATTCAGAAAGTAATAAATTACTGATCTCGAAATTGAAAAACAATAATCCAGAAAAAATATATAATATAAAAATGAAAATAAAAATAAAAACCTTCAAAGAAATTTCGCCTTCGGCATAAATAAAATAATATCTGAAACAGAAAATAATCAACGAATAAACAAACGATAAAAATGAATAAGTGGCATTTATTTTATTTGCATTGCCATATAAGTAGGTACTGAGATTTAATTGCGGTGTGGTAGCAGCTTTGCCATGTGGTAGCCGCTAAGAATACTGCCACCCGCCACCCCATCTACTCAGCGTGTTTCGTAAAATTCGACGTAGAGTTTTAGACCTCGCCTGAATATCTACCGACTATGGTCAACCGCATGGTGGCAGTGATACCACCTACAATAGCTTCCCAAAGAGGGTTGACGTCAGGCAGGCGGCCGGTCATAAAACATTGTCAAATCCTTTTGCTGTATGATTTTGGTGCTCTAACATGTAACGCCGACCCCAACCGATTTGGGATTTATACCAGGCAGGCAGATGATGATGATACTGATATTTAAAAATGAAAAGAATAGAACAGAATAGTCACTAACTTAATAATAGAAGCCACGACTTGTTTCCTCAACGCCAGGCAGGGTCGCTGCGAGGGCGGGGCCACGAGCAGAGTCTTCACCAAACACCGTTTACGGTACGGGAACGCAATCTTATGTTTGCCGATGTACTCGAATGCGCGCCGAGACACGTTATCGCCAAAGTCCCTTGGCTATAAAATATAGGATCACAAAATAGCAAAATGAGTGCAAACCACTTACTTAATAATCGAAGCCACGACTTGTTTCCTCAGCGCTAGGCAGGGTCGCTGCGAGGGCGGGGCCACGAGCAGAGTCTTCACCAAACACCGCTTACGGTACGGGAATGCAATCTTATGTTTGCCGATGTACTCGAACGCGCGCCGAGACACGTCGTCGCCGGGATCTGTGGGCCGCGCGCCGATTACCGCCACCTCTTCGTCTGCGTCTACTTCCGTTACGAACTGACGCATGAAGGATTCGCGGACCTACAAGCACAAATAGGTAGAAATGAAACAAGAGGACATGCAATCACGTCTTCCACTACCAAACTAGGAACTACCGCGGGTTTAAACTAGGAACGTAAAATTGTTATGAAATAGAAACCTTTTCACTAGGTACACTAAATAAAAAATGTACAAGGCGAGACGAGATGCAGGTATTTGGGATGAAGAAATGGCGAAAACTAGATATGTGTGAATGAAAGTTAGTTTACCTTAGGCAAGCTGAAATCTCCTGGCACTTTATGCAGTTTCGTCATCTGTGGACTCTGCGGGAACTTTTCAAAGATCCGCAAACGGAACGGCAAAGTTTCTTTGATCTCGGCGCTCTGTTGCCGGTAGCGGAGCTGCTTCAGCTTCTTGATGTCTTCATCTAGCTCCAGGTTGTCGAGGATTACTGCTACGAAAAGCGAGAGCACGATCTGTAAGGATAAATCAGTACTACAATATCGCAATTAATTGGTTCTCTTGAAAAATACAAACCGAATAAAAATAATGGTTACGCGATTTTAACTACCGATTTACGAAAGAACATATCTGAGCTCGAATCAACTGATCTAATATGAGATCTCGCTTCCCACCAAATAGTTGAAAGCCCTGTAGAGTCACCCGAAAATGGGGTGTTCCACAATCTCACCAATTTTAGACGATACTAGCAATTTTCACCTTTAGGCTTTTCAAGTTTAGTCCGTGTTATTATTAAAAAAGTGTTATTATTCCACTTATTAAATTATTTGAAATGTTTGGAAATATAAAACGTTTAGGAGGACCTTACCAGTGTGACAAACAGGTGGTAGAGTATAAAGTAAATCGCAACCAAAGGAGTGAGCGTTTGGCTTGTCCGCACCATGGTTTCATCCATCACCTCCACCCATGCCTCTTGGGTTAGGATTTGAAACATAGACATGAAAGCCTGAAAATCAAAAGTGGTATAAAATACTACTTACTATTCTGCATACGTACTGAATAGGTACATTTTTATTCAACTTTATTATTCACTTTTCAATATTACCTCTGGAAAAGTTTCAAACTTTGTGAACTCGCACAAGAAACAGAACAACTGCATTGAAATAGACGAACTGATGATAAGCAAACACATGGTAAATATGATCAAGCTGCCCAATTTCTTGCCAGGTCCAAAGATTTTGTATACGAATCCTTCCAACAGAGGGTATGCTTTGATCAGTCGAACTATTCGCAGGACCTGTAAATGATTATTCAATTTGGAAACATACTCAACTAACTTTAATTACTATTCACTAAACTAAACGATATTTTTTTTCCACTATTAATTTTACAAACATACAGCTGCTTCGCTCTTCATCGAGGATACTATAAAAGTTTACCTGAAAATATGTAAACCCAGACATATACAGTTGAGGTATGATGTGAAGAGTGGTTCCAATGGCTAATAAAAATTCGAACTTATGGGCAGAGTGCTTGAAGTATCCTTTCCAGCCCAGGCACCATATTTTAATCAAGGCTTCCAAGTCCAAGATAACAGTGAAAGCAATCTGAAAAATGAAATGATCACAATAAATACGCAATTCTCCAAGATATGAACATTCTGTGTTAAGTGGTTAACACAGTTTTTCCGTTTACCTCAATATAATAATATTTTTCATAAAAGAACTCCCTGGGATGGCCATCGTGTTTGAAATTCATTGTGACTGTAATGAGCCCGTTAGCCAGTACGATACCCATTACGACAAAGCGAAAGTACTCTGATTGAAGCATTTTGTGGAGTATTTCTGGTGCAGTGCCTGTAAGTCAAGTAAAAATGTGTGTATATGAAAATCATTGCAGTGATCTCTTAGTTTAAGCTATCGTGTGTTCAAACCATTACAGAAACAGTCAAAACTTCCACAAAATACGAGTAAGTTTATTTCACTGCCTACCGGAATGTTTATTCTCGTCAATGGTGACTAATTTCCAGCAGTTATCGTCTCCCGTGAAGAACTGAGTGGTGCTTCCTTTCGTGATGGGGTTGCGCACACCCCACATTTGCTGGAACTGCACTCGAATTTCGTTGAAGGTCTCTGTAATGACAGCTATGAAAACATTCTTCACCAGCCAGGCGAGGAAGAATATCATTGTGCTGGAAGTAAAAATACAATACGATTTTAAAACGCGCAAAGCTCTCGTGGGTTTATTTAGCAAATGCGAGATTTAAATTTTTACTTTATGAGACTAGGTTGGTAACCTAAAAAAGTTATGGTACAAAAAAGCACTTTCTTTTACCTGAAGTAAAGAGCTGATCTCCAAGTGGGCAATGAGTCTATCGCCCTATACATTATGAACACCCACCCTTCCTGTGAAGATGCTTGGTACACCGTGAACAAACTAGTAGCTGTAAAGCAAATGAAAACTGTTACTGATAATTCATACAGTACTACAACACTCTCTGTTATCTTGTATCCGTTTATCTGCAGGAGTATGGTGTTATATTACGGTAAAAAGTAGCAAATGCTACTCAGCAAAATTGTAGCTTTTCACTGATAAAATATCAAAATCTACAACACTCTCTGTTAATTTGGACTGGTTTTTTGCAAGTATATATTTACCTATGTCACTCAGAGATATAGTACATATCCTTTAGTGAAATTATTGACAAAAATTGGTCCAGACTATAATATTTAGCCTATCTATTAATATTTAGTCTATCTATTAATAAAACATGTCCTCTCTATAGTGTAGAGTAGTTAGTGCTATTCAAATATCACTCACTGAATTCCTCAAATCCATTAAAGCCCATGATGTATTTGGACAGTTGCAGCTTCATACATTTCATTCCTGGTGGACACTGATAGCCAGAACCAGGATCCGGGGAGCAGAATGTATCAGGAATAGCCAAAGAATTTACTGTCACTTCACTGTAAACAATATAAAGATTATTCAATATAGAGAATATTAGGTATTTAATATTTTTTCCGTCACTATGAGCAGAAATGTTATATTTGTCGTCGCCGCGCACAGTAGCGACATCTCGAGCATATTTGAAGAACTTTGATTATCTAAGTCGCACTGTGCGCCCTCTGCTGATTTCTTAATGTACCGACTCGAGTCGTGTTGTTATTGTACCGGTGGGCGTCAATAAAAATCGTAAGGGGGTATATTGAGAACGGGGTTTTTGTCAATCGAGCGCGAGGCGGCTTCGCACAGAAAATAACAAGACGTCTCGAGATCACCTCATATCAATGATATTTTGTTAATTTTGAAACCGATTAGATATCTGAAACGTTACCAGTGTTTAATTGAGCTAAAATATGGATCCCGACGAAAATCCCGAGCATCCTGCCGGCTACCAGCCTATCGACCTTACGTCATCAGAAGTGGAAAGCAACCCAACTGTCCCACGAGCACCACGCAGAGAAATGACTTCCGAAGAACTACGTTGGAAATTACTGATGGAGCAGCAAAATGAAACTATAAGGGCACTTATTCAAGCCATGAAGACGCCGGCGACACAGCAGATCCGATTTCCTGATTTCGATCCCGATAACGAAGCGGTCAACGCGAAATCTTGGATTACTACTGCAGACATGTGCGTTGAGGACCAGCTGATGCACGGCGCGCCCTTAATTACGGCTTTAAGTCGCGCACTCAAAGGAAAAGCGTCAGTTTGGCTGTCGACAATTTCTTTTCATGGAATGACGTGGTCCGACTTCAAAGACTTGTTTATCTCAAGGTACGACTGTCCTGAAACTTCGGCTGCATTTTTGATCAATTTAAGTGGATCGAGGCCCAAAGAAAATGAATGTCTATCCTCATATGCTGCATCTCATAGGACATCACTCATGTCAAGATGGAAGGATTTAAATGTGGAAGAAATTGCAGTTTCTACAGTTTTGGCGCATATCGCTCAGTTTGAACCTCGTGTCCAGCGTCTGTCATTCACGCAGGACATCACTGATCGCAAGAAACTACAACAAGAACTTAAAGCTGTTTCGTTTTTGAAAAGAAAATCATCTTTTGGACCAAGTGACGCCTCAGATGCTAAACGAAGTCGTGGAAATTTACAGTGCTACACTTGTCGAAGAATGGGGCACCATACATCACAATGTATCTACAATAAAGATAACAGGAACAACGTACGAGCAACAATGCCACGGGCAGAGATTTTAAAACCTGACCTGACAAGAAACACGCAGACTAAATCGCCAGTTATCACCTGTTACGAATGCCGGGGTATTGGACACTATGCGTCGTCATGTCCCAGGCGGCGCCAGGATTCCAGTGGCAGCAGCGCCGGTGCACCTCAAGCCACAACAGCGAAACGGGTGGAATTCTGCGCGGTCAAGCCTCCAATCGGAACACTTAATCACTCTGGTGAGCAGTACAACTTTTTTTATGATTCTGGAGCCGAATGTTCCCTTATTAGAGAGACTACCGCGAGTAAATTTTGCGGTAAAAGAATAAACAATGTAGTGACGATGCTCGGATTAGATCAGGCGTCCGTAGATAGCCGTGTACAAATTTTAGCAAATGTTGAGATTCAAGGAATAAGTTTAGAAATTCTTTTCCACGTTTTGCCAGACAGTACAATAAGCCATGATATTATGATAGGGCGCGAAATTTTAGCACAAGGTCTCGGGTTTTATATGCGTTGCGATTCGTTAGAGTTTTCTCGCGTAAATGCAGTGAACTCGTGTGAAATAACAGAACCATGTTATTTTGATATAAATACACTAGATACTGACGTAACAGCCGAGTTAAAAACAGAATTATTAGCTACGCTAAAGTTGTTTGAAAAATCTTTTACGGACGGTATACCTAAAACGCGTGCGGATACAACCCCAATGCAAATACGGTTAAAAGACCCTTGTAAAACCGTTTACAGACGTCCATACAGGCTTAGCCCCAGTGAACGGCAAATTGTGCGCGAAAAAGTTGACGAATTGCAAAAATCCAACATTATTCGTCCTAGTTCGTCCCCTTTTGCTAGTCCCATACTATTAGTCAAGAAAAAAGATGGCTCTGAATGTGTGTGGACTATAGGCAACTAAACGACAATACTCCAGAATACTCTTCTTCAGAAGTTAAGAATAATTGTACCCAGGCCTAATCTTAGAAGTAAACATTATGTCCCATTCAAAGCCCCACCAGCCAGAACTAACATTGGTGTTTCGGCACCCATTCATAGAATTGTAAATTCATACAACAAAATCTCTAAGGAACTTGATATAGATGTTACAGTCAAAACCCTTAACCAGTCAATAACGTTAATGACTGGCAAAACCAGTCAATAACGTTATTGCCTAAGGTACTCAGTCAAAACCCTTATTGACTGATTTTATCTAATAAAATTAGTCAATAACGATATTGACTGACGTGCCTAGTCAAAACCCTTAATAGGTATGTCCTGGCTGGTCTTAGATCACCATCAGGACCGTTAGATGGTCACAGCCAGAGTGGAAGTCTACTGTCTCACTTGCCGGTTGTTATTCCATAAGGACATGCCCAAGTCGTAGACGGCTCTTCACTTATTTTGACCTCAGCAGATACGTGGCCTCCCCTCCCAGAAGTCATAGACCACCCGGTGGTTACTCGAGGACTCGGGCGCAGTGCCACCGGCGAGCGAAACAGTAGACTTTCACTCTGACTGCCTCCATCTTCTATCTTCTATAAGATGCATTTTTAGTGAGCGTGCGCAATCGCCCCACGACCTGATTATCCCCATTCCACCTCCTTTTTCTCATATCTTAAAAAAAAAATCGATCCTGACGGTTACTACGCAGTAACCACTCCTACCCGCCGCATCGCATCTAAACTCACCGCAACGCACTGTTACCCACCGCATCGCTCATAATCTCGCCGCACCGCACTGCGGGTACGCCGCATCGCTCATAATCTCACCGCAAATCAGTGCTACTCGCCGCATCGCTCATAAACTCACCGCAACGCAGTGCTACCCGCCGCATCGCTCATAATCTCACCGCAACGCAGTGCTACCCGCCGCATCGCTCATAATCTCACCGCAAATCAGTGCTACCCGCCGCATTGCACACCGAAACTCCCCGCACCGCACTGCTTTCCGCCGCATAGCACATAAACTCACCGCAATTTAATGCTACCCGCCGCATAACACACCGAAACTCTCCGCACCGCACTGCTTTCCGCCGCACAGCACATAAACTCACCGCAATTTAGTGCTACCCGCCGCATTACACACCGAAACTCTCCGCACCGCACTGCTTTTCGCCGCATAGCACATAAACTCACCGCAATTTAATGATACCCGCCTCATAACTCTACGAAACTCTCCGCACCGCACTGCTTTCCGCCGCACAGCACATAAACTCACCGCAATTTAGTGCTACCCGCCGCATTACACACCGAAACTCTCCGCACCGCACTGCTTTCCGCCGCATAGCACATAAACTCACCGCAATTTAGTGCTACCCGCCGCATTACACACCGAAACTCTCCGCACCGCACTGCTTTTCGCCGCATAGCACATAAACTCACCGCAATTTAATGCTACCCGCCGCATAACACACCGAAACTCTCCGCACCGCACTGCTTTCCGCCGCACAGCACATAAACTCACCGCAATTTAGTGCTACCCGCCGCATTACACACCGAAACTCTCCGCACCGCACTGCTTTCCGCCGCATAGCACATAAACTCACCGCAATTTAGTGCTAGCCGCCGCATTACATACCGAAACTCTCCGCACCAAACTGCTTTCCACCGCATAGCACATAAACTCACCGCAATTCAGTGCTACCCGCCGCATTACACCCCGAAACTCTCCGCACCGCACTGCTTTCCGCCGCATAGCACATAAACTCACCGCAATTTAGTGCTAGCCGCCGCATTACATACCGAAACTCTCCGCACCGCACTGCTTTCCACCGCATAGCATATAAACTCACCGCAATTTAGTGCTAGCCGCCGCATTACACACCGAAACTCTCCGCACCGCACTGCTTTCCACCGCATAGCATATAAATTCACCGCAATTCAGTGCTACCCGCCGCATTACACCCCGAAACTCTCGGCACCGCACTGCTTTCCGCCGCATAGCACATAAACTCACCGCAATTTAGTGCTAGCCGCCGCATTACACACCGAAACTCTCCGCACCGCACTGCTTTCCGCCGCATAGCACATCAACTCACCGCAACGCAGTGGTTACTGCATAGTTACCATCATGACCATTGGCGGACGTACCTATTAAGGGTTTTGACTGGGCACGTCAGTCAATATCGTTATTGACTGCTTTTAATAGATAAAACCAGTCAATAAGGGTTTTGACTGAGGCCCTTAGGCAATATCGTTATTGACTGGTTTTTTCAGTCAATAACGTTATTGACTGGTTAAGGGTTTTGCCTGTAACATAGACATTTTTCACGATAGCCTAGAAAAATTCAAAAAGAAAATTAAAGATTATTTCCTGCATGAGCTCTTTTAAATATCTCATAAGTCACTTAGGTATATGATTTTTTATTTATTTTTTTCTGTATTAATTTTATATTTCTGTATTTCTTGCATGACATAGGTAATTGTGTAGTTTATAGTTTTAATGTTTTAATGAACTGATTTTATATAATGATTTTTAATGATGTTTTTGTTTTTAGATTAATTTTTACATGTATTTTCAATGGACTGATATAAGTTGGTACTAGAAATACTTTATTTAAAAAATATGTAATATGAATAATTTTCAATACAATGACAAAATATTTTATGTGCATGTTGTGTTAGCCTTTAAGTGTGATATGTATTAACTTAAAACTTTACTATTCAACTTAATGGAAATGTGATGTATGTATTATGTTGGCTGACCTAGTATAATAAATAAAATAAAATAAAATAAATACTCTACCTGATAGATTCCCTCTGCCGTTAATCTCCGATCAGATTTCTCGTTTAAATGGAGGCAACTACTTTTCAATATTGGACTTGGCATCGGGATTTCATCAAATCCCTATTCACCCTGATTCCGTCGAATACACCTCGTTTATTACACCTGACGGACAGTTCGAATACCTAGCTATGCCGTTTGGCCTCCGGAACGCCCCTTCGGTGTTTCAACGCGCTATGATGGAAGCCTTAGGTGACTTAGCTAACAGTTACGTTGTAGTCTATATGGACGATGTCCTTATAGTAGCCAGTACACCTGAAGAAGCGCTTGAAAGACTGAAGATCGTTCTGGATGTGCTAACAAAAAAAGGATTTTCCCTGAACATTAAAAAATGTTCGTTCTTAAAACAAAAAGTTGAATACCTAGGTTATGAAGTTAGTCAGGGAGAAATTCGACCAAATCCGAAAAAAATACAAGCGCTAACCGCCCTTCCACCGCCTGAAACCGTTACACAGCTGCGCCAGTTCATAGGATTAGCATCCTATTTTAGGCAGTTCGTGCCAAAGTTTTCTGAAGTCATGGCGCCTTTATTTGCGCTAACTACCGGTAGTGGTAAAATAGTTTGGACTCCTGAGAATGAGGCTATTCGACAGAAAATAATAGGGGTACTGACAAGCGAGCCGTTTTTGACGATCTATGATGCCGACCGCGAGACAGAGCTGCACACGGACGCGAGTGCAGTAGGTTACGGGGGTGTATTAATGCAAAAGGTAGATGGCAAACTGCACGCAGTAGCTTATTATAGTAGGCGCACCACGACCGCAGAGTCGAGATACCATTCATATGAATTGGAAACTCTTGCGGTCGTCAATGCGGTTAAACATTTTAGACACTACCTTCATGGCAGGAAATTCACGGTCGTTACTGACTGCATCTCGCTAAAAGCAGCTCGAAAGAAACTGGATTTGACACCAAGAGTTCATCGTTGGTGGGCCTTCCTACAGGCATTTGATTTTGAGATCGTGCACAAGGACGGCAAAAGCATGTGTCACGCTTACTTTTTCTCTAGAAATCCAATACCTAATGACGATCCTGAAAAAGTAATTAAGAAGGTAGAGCCGTTACAAATTAATCTTACGGAACTATCTGGAAATTGGCTGCTTGCTGAACAGGAACGCGACCCGGAAATTTCAAAGCTTCGTTCTGATCTGGCGAACAATGAACTTGGTGACGACGTTGCCAGGACATATGAGACCAGATCAGGTGTTTTATATCGCAAGATTCAACGAAACGGTAGAACACGTTGTTTGCCTATTCTTCCCAGGTCGTTGAGATGGTCTGTAGTTAGCAGTGTGCACAGTGGATTGATGCATTTGGGTTGGGAGAAGACCTTGGAAAAGATTTATGACCTATATTGGTTTGAGCATATGGCTAAGTTCGTCAGAAAATTTGTAGAAAATTGTGTTACTTGCAAAATTGCTAAAGGTCACTCCGGCAAAATTCGTGCAGAACTCCATCCCATCCCAAAGGTCGCAATCCCCTGGCATACTGTGCATATCGATGCGACCGGAAAGCTAAGCGGTAAAAACGACAGGAAAGAATACGTTTTCGTATTAATAGACGCCTTCACAAAATTTGTGCTTCTCTACCATACTCATAATATCGATACCGCTAGTAGTATTAGGTCCATGAAGAAGGCTGTTTCCTTGTTCGGTGCCCCAGTAAGAGTGATTGCCGATCAAGCTCGTTGTTTTGCAAGTCGCGAGTATAAAGACTTTTGTGACGCTCATAAGATCAATTTACATTTGATAGCGACCGGTAGCTCCCGTGCAAATGGACAGGTAGAGCGAATCATGAGCACACTAAAGAATATGCTTACGGCTGCTGAAACGACTAACCAGTCATGGCAAGAAGCTCTCCCCGATGTACAACTGGCACTCAATTGTTCCCAAAGTAGAATCACCAAGTCAAGTCCACTGGAACTTTTAATAGGGCGTGTTGCTAGGCCTTTGGACATTTTATTATGCGATGATAATGAACAGGAGGTTACCCTTGATCAGGTTAGGGCAGCCGCTGTTGATAACATGGACAAGAGTGCAAAGTATGACAAGTCGCGATTCGATAAAACTAAGGCGAACGTAGTTAATTATTCAGTTGGCGATTTCGTTTTGTTGAAAAATGAGGAACGGAATCAAACGAAATTTGATCCCAAGTATAAAGGCCCTTTTCGTGTAGTTGAGGTATTGGACGGCGACCGATACGTTCTTAAGGCATTAACTGGCAACCGTACATACAAATATGCCCACGACCGTCTCCGGACTATGCCCGAACGGTACTTTGATATTGACGAATCTGACAATGACTATGATAATGAAGATGATGCGATTGTTGAGCAAGGCAGTAGTCAATCTATATCCTGAGCTATTTTCTCCCGAAGCCCTACAACAAAAAAGATGTTCATGAAAAAAAGACCTATTGAGTGGGTGAAACCCAATCATTGCTTTAAAAAAAAAGACCAAAAAAGACGTACCTACACAAAAAAAGACCTAACAAGTAAACGATACTGTACAATGATCCCAAGCAAAAAAAGACCTTAAAAGAAAAAGAAAGCATTTCAGGCAGATGGAGCATAATTGTCAGGCGTTTAAAAAAAAAATCGTTATCTTAATGCTTTGTTCGATAGTCGTTCATCATCGATAGACAGTTACGATTCTTAAAAATACCTAAGCTTTGTACATAGATAATAAAATAAAATAACAGTGTGTCATACGCAACCATAGCTTGACTTATGATTAATTAATGAAACCTTTTGTTAATTTGAATTAAGGATCGTTTATTTGGCCAGGATTGGCCGAGCCCTTGGAAAGATATTGTGCGGACATTTCCTTTTACAGATGCCGCTACAAGTGATGCGTCGTCACACGAGGACGTGTGAAGCGTCAGGTTGGCCGTGTCGTCGCCGCGCACAGTAGCGACATCTCGAGCATATTTGAAGAACTTTGATTATCTAAGTCGCACTGTGCGCCCTCTGCTGATTTCTTAATGTACCGACTCGAGTCGTGTTGTTATTGTACCGGTGGGCGTCAATAAAAATCGTAAGGGGGTATATTGAGAACGGGGTTTTTGTCAATCGAGCGCGAGGCGGCTTCGCACAGAAAATAACAAGACGTCTCGAGATCACCTCATATCAATGATATTTTGTTAATTTTGAAACCGATTAGATATCTGAAACGTTACCAGTGTTTAATTGAGCTAAAATATGGATCCCGACGAAAATCCCGAGCATCCTGCCGGCTACCAGCCTATCGACCTTACGTCATATTATATAAAAATATCTTACTCTGGTTTGGTGTTGTTTCTGACACAGTGGTGTGTAAGTTCTCCAAAAAATTGCACTCCTAATAAACTGTACAAGGACATGAAGAATAGAAAAAATAAAGTCACATTATAAATCTGCTGACTTGATCTCCTGCAAAAAGAAACATAATGTTTAAAATAAAGTTCTTTAACTTGCTTCAGTAAATGTAATTTTATATTATAGGTACATATTATCAAAACTTACTTGAATATTTGATTGATCCTAGATTTTGGCATTGAGAATTTCAGGAACACTCTGAGAAACCTTATCATGATCAAAGGTCGGGGGGCTCTCAATATACTTAGGTAACTATATCTTGGCACAATTGCAGTTAGCTCGAACATCTGCAGAATGACCGACACCCACAGGAAGAACACCATGGAAGCATCAAACTGACACCAGTGGTCTTTTAAATAAGCTACATCTCCCTGAAAAAGAAAATGAAATGACAGCCCAGCTCCAGGCATGGGCCCGGGGGGCATGGGCCACACTTCACCGCTCTGAAAAGAATTTATTGTTACCTTAATTACTTGCCACCATATGCCTCACTTACACTATTTGATTTGGCTCAAGCTTTGCATTGCAATTAAGCTTAATGTTTATCAAAAAGGCTAAAATTAACAAATATTGCAATGGCAGAAATTACTATTTGGTCAATAAAATAATTTGTTAGCAAGTTGTAAATGAATGAAAATTATGCAACTGATAGTGTAAATGAGTCATGATAATGACAATAATGGTTAAAAATCTAAAATAATGCGCAAATTCATTAAATAAAATGCTTCTTACCTTCAGAATGCCTCTTATATGCATTTTCGCAATCATTTCTGCAGTAAATAAAAGTGTGACACTGCAGTCTATTGCAAATGTGACTATTTGAAGGTAAGGATATTTTTCGAAAGTCTTCGGAGTGTTCAAGGATACTGATACTAAACTTAAAAGAGCACAAAGCCTTAGGATTCTTCTCACCCATAGCTGAAAGAAAGTACAGCGAATTTCAAAATATTGAAAGTTTTTGAATTTTGCAAGTTTGATAAATAGTTGAATGGGGGTTTAGGCAGCAACTTTAGGGCAGGCTAACTACACTCCGACCATTGGTTGATTTTTAGTTAACGGTTATATTCTTACCTTATTAACCCATTCAATATCAGCACTCTCATTCAAACATTCTTCTGGCCCATAGTCTGCTAGCACGGGCTCTCCTTTCAGGCTCTGCTTGCGCCCTAACATCTTGGTGCACTTGAAAATAATATTTAAAGCAAACTTTTGTACCACTTTAAAGAAAATTATGCTTACGATTTGTTCTTCTAGCCCCTCGACCAAATCTTAAAGCTTTTTATTAGTTACATTTTGCCTGAATAAAATTAGAAAATTTGCGAAAAAACGAGTATCAAACGAGTATTGATTTCCCTGAAAAATATGTGTCTATATTTTACGGTTTTAGAAAATGACATTTATGTAAAAAGAGATAGCATAATAAAGATTTTATGTGATTTGTGATCTTCCGTCTCAGTCTCAAATATTATTTATTTCAATTTTGCTACAAGAAAAACGCACTTTGACGTAAGGTGCGTTTTTTTGTGACACTCGACTCTGAAAGTCATCATTGGCCTCATACGTCTGTGACAGACGATTTATTCAGTGTCTGAGGCAAGATTTTTCATGGCTGTATAAGCCGATACGGGAGCGGCATGACTTTCCGCACGCTCTACAAACGAAGGTGGAATTAGAGACTGGCACATGCATGTTTAGATGTCGTTTTTGCCTTTTGTTTGCGAGACCAGCGAACCAGGCATCGTCGTGAGCTTTACGCCCATCAAACACACGCTTTCTCCATACATCCCTATTCTCAGCAAGCTTCTCCCAGCTTTGATGGTCGATGTCAAACGCAGCCATGTCCCGTTTGGCGCAATCTTTGAAACGTAGCATCGGTCTTCCAACTCCTCTTTTGGCGTTAGCTACGGCGCCAAGCAGGACACGCCGCGGTAGACGCGAAGGTTCCATGCGGTACACATGCCCTAGCCACCGCAATCGTCTTTGCTTAAGCAAAGCGGTAAAGCTAGGCAGCTGTGCAATTTCTAGAACTCGCTCGTTTGTGACTCTGTCCTGCCAAGTTATATGCAAGATGTTTCTTACGCAGCGCATATGAAATGTGTTGAGTCGACGTTCTTGTTTTGCGTACGAAGTCCAGGTTTCAGCTCCATACAAGAGTATACTTAGAACGCAAGTTTGGTAAACAATTATCTTGGTTTTTGTGGTCAGGTGTTTATTATTCCATACTCTTGTACTGAGCCTGCCGAACATGGTCGCCGCTTTGCCGATACGAGTATTGATCTCAGCATCGAGGGTGAGATTGTTCGACACAGTCGACCCCAAGTAGCAAAACTTGTCAACTATGTTCAGGGAACGCCACCGAGCAAAATACGTGGTGTTTCTCCACCTTGAGCTAGCACTACTGTTTTGGCATTAATGGACATTGAGAACAGAGAACACGCGTGGGAAAACTTAGCAACAATGACTTGCAGCTCACTTCTAGAATTAGCAACGAAGGCTGCATCGTCAGCGAACCAAAGGCTATCGACGAATAAGTCATCGCGGTTACGCTTTGACTTAAGAAGCGAGATATTGTACAGCTTCCCGTCAGCCCTAGTGTGCAGGTGTATACCCTGTTGGTCATCGCCGAAAGCAACTTTAAAAAGCAATGAGAAGAAAATACCAAACAGGGTAGGAGCCAACACGCAGCCTTGGCGAACACCTCTACGCATTTCGAACGGCTCGGATGTATTGCCGTTAAAAACAACAGATCCTTTCATGTCCTCGTGGAAGGATTTAATGAGGCTTAGAAGTTTTGGAGGGCACCCGATGTTTAAAAGTGCAGTATAGAGTCCTTCCCTGCTCACGGTGTCGAAGGCTTTGTTAAGGTCGACGAACGCCACAAACAGAGGTGTTTTCTGCTCTCTACACTTTTCCTGCAGTTGGCGAAGTGTAAAGATCATATCTGTTGTGGAACGTTGGGCGCGGAATCCACATTGCGATTCGGGATATACACGATCAGCAAGTTTCTGGAGTCTTATTAAGACTAACCGAGCAAATAATTTACCTACTATACTTAAAGGGATATTCCACGATAACAGTTACAGTCACCGCGGTCACCTTTGCCTTTGTATAGGGTAATGATGTTAGCATCGCGCATATCCTGTGGTATATATCCCGCTTCCCAACATTTACACAACAGATTGTGCAGGATGGGTAATATGCACTTGAGCCTGATAATTTCGGCGTGGGTACCATCGTTTCCAGGTGATTTTCCAATTTTAAGCTGCTTTACAGCCTTGTGGTACTCCTTATGGTAGGAAAATCATCTAACTCAGTCCAGGTAGCTAGTTTTGCATGCAATCGGCAGCTTCTGGCATTATTTTCACTGGTTCTGAGTAGAGACCGAAATAATGTTCTACCCATCGTTCGAGTTGGCGTTGAGCATCTGTAATAACAGTGCCGTCCGCTTCTTTAAGGGGGCTTTTTTAGGAAAAGGGCCAAGGGCCTTTTAATCCCAGCGTAAACACCACCAAAGTTTCCCATATCAGCGCATGATTGAATGCTTTGACAAAGCTCGGTCCAGTATGCATTTGCGAAGTACCGTGATGTGCGTTGTAAAGCTGATTTTGCATTCAATAGGTCGATACGCGTCTTTTCGGATGGGTTAAGGCGATGTTTTAGCGCAGCTTGTCGTTTGGACTCGAGCAGAGGTGTAATGTGTTCGAGATTTTCAGTGAACCAGTCCTGGTTTTTGGCTTTCTGATGACCGAAAGCCGTACCGGCTACTTCTGTAAGTAGCTTTACTTTGCCCCATTCCTCCTCTATCGGAGCGTCTACATCCCAGGTGGCAACTTCGTCGCGTACCAGCTCTTCATACTTTTGGACCACCTCATCGTCTCTGGTTTTTGGAAGATCAAGCTTCTTCCTACCAGGCAATTTGGATGAGTGGATCTT
Source organism: Phthorimaea operculella (assembly GCA_024500475.1). NCBI lineage: Eukaryota > Metazoa > Arthropoda > Insecta > Lepidoptera > Gelechiidae > Phthorimaea > Phthorimaea operculella. The sequence continues at coordinate 2,045,699 of JANFCV010000037.1, read as the reverse complement.
TTTGTGAGCTATAGCAACTTGTGATGCCACCAGGGAGTGATCTGTGTCACAATCAGCGCTGTGAAATGATCGCGTGTGCAGGGTCTCGCGGAGATTTTTCTTTTTGGTAAGGATAAGGTCCAGTTGATGCCAGTGTCCAGAACGAGGATGTTTCAGGACACTTTGCGAGTTGATTTGCCTTTAAAGTAGGTATTGGTAACACACAGTAGGTGTTTAGAGCAAAGCTCTAATAAACGTTGGCCGTTTTCATTAAGCTTCCCTATACCGTGGTTACCTATACAATCTGGCCAAGCAATGTTGTCCTGTCCGACCCTAGCGTTAAAGTCGCCCAGAATATATAAGCGGTCAGATGGTTTTAACCCGCGTAGAGTCTGGTCGAGCTGGTCATAAAACTGTGTTTTGGCTTCATCTGTTGAGGATAGTGTTGGTGCGTAAGCAGAAATCAGTGATACGTAACCATGGTCCGTATTTAATCGCAGCAACATAATGCGTTCCGAGATGCCGCAAGGAGCCTCTATAGATGTTAAGAGGTCGTTGCGTATGGCAAAGCCAACACCATACTCGCGCACAGCGCTGCTGTCCTTTCCTTTCCAGTAGAATGTATAATGTGTCTCACGCAAGGAACCCTCGTCAGGAGTCTGGTCTCTTGTAAAGCGCAAACAGCAATGTTCAGTCTGTGTAGTTCGGCGTCGATTACGGCAGTTTTACGCAGATCTTGTGCGTCAGTAGAAGAACCTCCACAGGTGTCAGGAGGCCTGTCCTCATAGTACGGACATTCCATGTTGCAAATCGCATGGATAAGCGGGGTTGGTTTGTGATGTTTTTGCCTGTTAGTTGCAGGTGTACAATGTAACGGCGCCGATTGTCCAGTTGAGGCTGGTGCTCTCTACACCCTAAAAGAGCAAACCAGCACCGGGGCGGATCAGTACCTTATTGGTCGGGGCTGCCCAACTTGGAGCGGGCGGTAACTGATCAGTGGGTCTACGATGGACCCTCCCACTGACGGAAGCGACCCTGGCGCCCGCACTTACGCCCATACGTGCAGACTTATAACCGGTCACTGCCACTTCCCGTGTTGTTATCCGCGAGACGCGGGTGAAGTTTCCTCTCCACAGACACTGCGTTGCCTGGGACGCAATTATGGAAAACGCAGGGCTGCCCAGGACCTGCGCCACCCTCTCGGCCTTCCTGGCTGACTCCACAGGAACGACGAGTCGATACGTGCGGAGCCAGGTCGGCTGCAGGAGTCTGCCGCACGATATGACTTAAACGCACCTGACGGAGACCCCATTCCGGGTTTAAGTGTGGAGTTTTCCTTCTCCAGGACCCTGATCCACTTGGGTCGGAATGAATCCCTCGGTCGGCTCTTACGACCCCCACGGGAAGAGAAGGGGTGGTGCTATTCTACTCTGCCGGCACCACACGGCTATAAAAGTAATGTCTAAGAAAGAATAAGAAAAAACTTTTTCCTAAAGCGTTGTCTTTCTCGACTCTGAAAGTAATGTTTAAGAAAGAGTAAGAAAAAACTTTTTCCTAAAGCGGTGTCTTTTTCTAACAGTCTATCTGCTCGGTTTGTCATCAAAATAAACGCATCAACATTGCCAGACAGTCCTGAAAGAATAGTATTTCACCCCTTTTAGCGATGTATCGTCCCATTTTGTCCGTTTGCGTTAATCATCTCATATTGTCATCGCCCTTTTTCGGATGGTCTAAACTAGAAAATGCTGTCTCTGTGCACGAGTAAATGAAGAAAAATTACATAGTCGCACCACCCACGATAGATAGTATCCGTAGTATTTGTAAGGGCGTGACATTTCTAAATGACTACCGCAATGTATTTCGATTTGGAAAAAATATGGGCAGGACACTCGGCTTAACACGTTTGGTTTGAAGTTAACTAACTCGTTTTGTCATACTGTCCAACATTAGTGGAGCAATCTGGCAATACAGAAACGCGAAATTGACGTTTGATTTGCAAAGAGGATAATTTGATTTGTTTGTGAGCTTGCTTGGTAAATAAATTTGCTAAATTTATCACAGAAAATAGTGAAATCTTGTCGAAATTACTGAATTGAATCAATATCAGAGTTCATTCAAATGTTTTCAGTAACCGGCCATAGCTTTCCAACGCGGATATTTAATGTTATTTGTCGGAGTAATTTCATGTTTTGCTGCAATTTAGATTTAGTGTTTTAAAGTAAATACATTAAATAATTAATTTTGTGACTAGAAAACGTAGAGGACTGCTAAAACCTATATGAAAAACCATCATCATGTTTATTTATATGAGCAAAAAGGTGAGCTTATGTTCATGTTTTTCATTGCTGGTTACTATGGATACTAAGGTTAAAAAGATAAAAAGCTAATGTATGCATGATGTATGTAAATATTTCCGATTTTCAGATCGCTATTCCAAAGCAGTCGAATGTAACTTGTGTGGCATGGAACCACTCCTCAGGATACATAGCGGTTGGTGGAGAAGAAGGAATGCTAAAAGTTCTTAAACTAGAATCAGGTACCACCACATGATCATCATGTTGTACTTCCCTTTCAGTTTTCTGAGAGTTCTCCAGCTGTTGAAATAATTGAGTTGAGACCAATGTGTTGAAACCTGGGATATAGGCTAAATGGTTCCAATGAATAGAACAGTGGCTGATCGATAACCTATCTGCACACCCTCCTAGTGTTCCACTCTGAGGAAGAAGAAAAAGAGACCAAGACCAATATATTAACAAATAAATAAATAAAAAATATTATCTAGAAATTATTTTGTTTTAGATTGTCATTAGATAATTTGTGTTGGAAGACACTATCATAGTTTTAAAAGTAACATTGTATAGTTGTACTGATTAAGTGTATGTCTTCAAGGTGGTGGAGGGAATCTGTCAATGAACTTGAGTCTGGAAGGCCACAATGGACAAATGCGGTGTATTGTGTGGAATGAAGTATTCCAGAAACTCACCACCAGCGATGAGCATGGTGTCATCATTGTCTGGATGTTGTATAAGGTAAACAAGACAGCCCAAAAATAACAAAAAAAATAAATGTTCCTTGGCATAGTATAAACTTTTCTGAGAGAAAAGAGATTTATAACCCAGTTCATAAAAGAAGGGGTCATTATTGTTGACATCTTGCTCAAATGTCATGTCATCTTGCTCAAAGATGCAAACAATAATGCTGTCATTTCGGGTCCCCTTCTTTTGTGAAACGAGTAGTACCATAGAATTTTTGTTAATGTAATAAAAATATTATTTATTGTTTACAATAATTTTCTTTTTCTGTGAATTTATAGGGTTCTTGGTATGAGGAAATGATAAACAACAGAAACAAGTCAACAGTCACAAGTATGGCTTGGGGCTCAGATGGGCAAAAGATCTGCATTGCTTATGAGGATGGTAAGGAAAGAATATTATCAAGTTAATAAATATCCAATGTTAGCTGAATATTTCTGATTTCTTTTGTTGTATTCAATTACTCAAGAAACAAATAGGAACATCCAATGAAATGGCCAACATAATCAAAGCTAATAAGTATGCACATCAACAAAATGACCCAAATAGCAAAATATGTCAAAATCAAAATGTTGTTAAATATACAAGTATTTTAATTTGTTTGTAGGTGCAGTAATAGTCGGTGGTGTGGATGGATCAAGAGTGTGGGGGAAGGACATAAAAGGGCCAGGGTTGTCCTGTGTCCAATGGTCGCCTGATAATACTCTGTTGCTCTTTGCACTCTCCAATGGAGAACTACACTTGTATGATGACCAGGGAAATTTTATGGTAATGTAGTTTTGACATTCTAATAAATACAAGTAACTACTACAACAGCCACAATAGTCCACTGCTGGACATGGGTATTTGCCATACTCACAATGCTTGGATTGGTAAGCAGATTGGCGAGTGCAGTGCAAGGTGTTGTAGTTATTCACAGGGAATGCTGCTGCCCATTCTCGATAATCATTTATTTGCCGGCACCACATGGCACTGTTATTCTAATAAAACATACAAATTGATATGATTGTCCATTTATCACTTTCTTTAGGATTTTGCAAGCTATTATCCTTATTGCTGGCTATAATATTGATTGCCCTGTATTTTATTTTACGATTTAAACGTGATTAATTTTCTAGATGCCTGTATCAGTGCAAAGTCTAGCTGGGTCGATGGACATCATAGCAATGGACTGGTATGCAGGTAGAGCTCCAGCAAATAGGCCTGTGCTGGCTATCTGCTACAGAAGCGGCATTATTCTACTCATGAAGAGTTGTATTGAAGAAGGTATTTGTTTTGTGTTTTAGAATCTACTTTTAAATTGATTTTAGAGTGATATGTGGCCTTACCACAAAAAAATTATTACCTATATATTTGGTTTTTTTGTTTGAAGATATTTTTAAACACGTGTTCTACGCGCCTCTGTTTTTTTTATACGGAACCTGCCGTTTACTAATCGTCGTCTAACGTCGGCCTAGAACCAAAACAATCTTGATCGTCAAGTCAAGGAGAAACCTTTTCATTTTGACCTTACCTATTCATTTTGAGTCCTAATGCATTTAGATAACTAGCTTTTTATAACATTTTCAGATAGCGTAGTACTGGAGACCAATATGACTACCATAGACTGCCACTGGAACCACAATGGATCAGTACTCGCCGCCGCGGGGTCGACGACCGACCAAACCAATGTGGTGCAGTTCTTCAGTGCTTATGGAGAGGTATCTTATATTGGTATTCTCATAGTTTATCAGTTATTCGTAAAGTCACATGGAAAAAATTGGAGATACTTACAAAGTTGTTTACTTCAAGGCTACAGTGAATGTTTTATTAAGCACAAACATTTACTATTTCTTAAGCACTCTTTGAGCTCTACAACTCTATCTATTGCTTCTTGACTGTGCTTCTTAAAGTTAATTTTACCAACAGTTACTTATTTTCAGCATCTTCGCACACTACGAGTGCCCGGCGGTTCCATGCGCTCTCTATCGTGGGAGCGGCGATCACTACGTCTCGCTATAGCCATCGACTCATTTATATACTTCGCGAATGTCAAACCAGATCACAAGTACGCCTACTACGGCAACACGCTCGCGTTCGTGTCCGGCACTGAGACCGTCACGTTCTGGGATACGGTCACTCATCAGGTAGGTAACTGCTCATAGCCATCGACTCGTTCATATACTTCGCGAATGTCAAACCAGATCACAAGTATGCCTACGATGGCAACACGCTTGCATTCGTATCCGGCACCGAGACCGACCCGTTCTGGGACACGGTCACATCAGGTAACCGCTCATAGCGATCGACTCGTTCATATACTTCGCGAATGTCAAACCAGATCACAAGTACGCCTACTACGGCAACACGCTCGCATTCGTGTCCGGCACTGAGACCGTCACGTTCTGGGACACGGTCACCCATCAGGTAACTACTCATAGCCATCATCGACTCGTTCATATACTTCGCGAACGTGAAACCAGACCACAAGTACGCCTACTATGGAAACACGCTTGCGTTCGTGTCCGGCACCGAGACCGTCACGTTCTGGGACACGGTCACCCATCAGGTAACTGCTCATAGCCATCGACTCATTCATATACTTCGCGAATGTCAAACCAGACCACAAGTACGCCTACTACGGCAACTAGCTTGCGTTCGTGTCCGGAACTGAGACCGTCACGTTCTGGGACACGGTCACCCATCAGGTAACTGCTCATAGCCATCGATTCATTCATATACTTCGCGAACGTCAAACCGGACCACAAGTACGCCTACTACGGCAACACGCTCGCATTCGTGTCCGGCACCGAGACCGTCACGTTCTGGGACACGGTCACCCATCAGGTAACTTCTACTCAAACTTTAAAATTACTATACTCGCAACGCGTAAATAATGCGGTTCCGTTAAAAATACAAGCCCCGAAATCACAATTGTAATAAAATCGCTACTGACAATTTTTACGCGAATTTTAAATAGCAGCATAGATTAATTTGTATAGTCTATTCACAATCATAGTGTTATAAAATTACATGACCAGCCTAAGCGAGAGGCCAAGTTACGCTGGTCGCAATACTTAAATACTACCAGCATAACTTGGCTTCCCGATTAGGCTGGTCATAACACTATGATTTTGAATGGTCTAATACATGAGTAGAATCACCCTGCTAAGTTTGCGTTCTGATCAGACTTCTATTTACCTACTGTATGTCTATGTTTCAGTCGTGGATAAATCATGTACCCGATGTGTTAGACATGTGTGGAGTGGATGAATTTTGCGTCATAGCAACGCTAAACACACTTATCATATCAAACCAGCAGGGCATCCAATGTGATGGTAAGAAATCCTAGTATTGTAAAGACTTACAACTTTGCAGCGAATGTTGTTATCTTGGTGATTCTGATTCGTATCATTACTTTTCTTTCAGCAAAAGTACTGCCAATACCAGTAGTTCATGTGGCGATCAATAGCAAAGCTATAGCAGTAGGGGCTTCTAAGGACTCTTTCCTTATTTGGAAATTTTCTACGCCAACGCGACCAAGTAAGTACTTGTAATAATTTAATTGGCAGAAAAGCTAAGTTTATTTCGAAGGCTGCTGCTGACAGCAAGGGTGATTTTGCCTAAATGCAACAATAAGAAAGAAGTAGCTGAACTTTGACATCGATATATTTTCGAAAGTCACAGTTGGGTCGGAAGTGACTCCATTAGTTTCTTTGTTCGCTACCTCATTGCTGCTATGTGTTAAATAAATAGGTCGCCGTATTTTTAAATCTCTACTTGACCACTTTTTATGCGAATCACTCAATATTTTCAGGAAGCACCGAGCTGCTTTTCCACGCAGACGGCACACCAGTGAGCTCCAGCGAAGGTGGTTTCCAGGACGACACCATCTGCTGCATCACATGTTCAGATTCCCACCTTCTGGTGGGCAGGGACTCTGGCACAATACTGCTCTTCTCGATGGTCAACTTCAAGAAGATCACCTTCATCAACATGAGCTCCAAACCTTACAGGATTGGGCTGAATTCCAACTCTAGGTGAGCTATATTAAAGGTTATATCTAGTGGCTATACCTATTAGTTCAGCAAAGAGATAAAGCAAAGATGGTTTCCCAGTAGATACCATTTGCTGCATCACGTAGAATTCTCAAAGGTCAGTTTACAAGAAGACCATTCCGATCAACATTAACCCGCGCAGGTTGTGGCGAGAAAATGTAACACGGGCGATGTGGCAGGGTTATACAGGGGACATACCCAGATTTTTTATTGCCTATATTTATTTTTCTAAATAGTCGTAATATTTTTTAGTAATATTCTATGCAAGTGGTATATGTTTACATTATAATAAATAAAAGTTAGGTAATATATCACTTTTTCTTCATAATATAAACCTCATAGAAATGAAACCTGGTAATTTTAAGGTAAAAAAATAAGCACATCTTTTACTAGCCTCAAAATATTATAAAATTAAATGAAATATTATAAAACTTCATAAAACTCAAAAATATAATGAAACAACTTATCAAAAATATATAACTCATAAGATTGCAAAAATGATAACACCTTAATAATTTGAGTCCAATATAGAGCAATTTTTGCATACAAAATGTATGATCGATTTCATTCTCACGAGCTCGAGTCTACTGAAGATTCTTGCAAAACTTCGTTTAAAATAAATCTCAGTCTAATTTAAAGTTGAGAATAACACAAATTTAATCAAAACTATAAAAAAGAATTCACAAAATAATCGAAATAAATAAACATCAAAGCAATCTTTTGTCAAAAAATGTATACGCCAACTATGTGGAAGGGTATTACATACCCGACAGCACTTTATACGAGATTATCTCCGACTCTGGTTTGTGTTACAATAAGATCACATAAATATCCTTTTCCACACATCTTTAGCTGCAGCTACATGGAGCGACAAGAAAAAATTGCAGTAGTTTACAAAAATATACGCAAATAAGTAACAGTCCGGGTATGACATACCCTGCCACACTCTCGGCGGGTTAATTTGAAACCGTACAGGACAGACGAGCTATATTGGCTCAAATCAGACTCACACCTGCTGGTGACTTCAAAAATACCACCTTTATAAACATGAGCTCTAAACCTTACAGGATGGAGTTGAATTCCAACTCCAGATGAACTACATTATTTTTTAGGATGTCTGCTGAAGACGGACCTCCTTCCACTTATTTAATCGAAATATTCTAATTATAATTTACGATTTTACGTGAACATAGCTACAATCGCTATGTTCACGACAGTTACAACATACAAGAATAAGGTTTTCTTTTTTACATTGAATTTTACTCATTCATAATCTCGCCTCTCCACAGCAAGTTCTACGTAATCGACCACGCCGGCTCGCTCTACCTGCTTGATACGGACATGGCAAACAACATCAGCGTCGGTCAAGCAGTACGCAAGGACGTGTGGAGCGCGCTCTGGGCATCTGACAACCCTCAGATGCTGGCGGTTGCTGAGAAGGCGCGTCTCTATGTCATGAGAGATGGTGAACCAGAGGAACCCTTGACTATGCAGGGATACTTGTGCAAGTTCAGGGTAAGTATGAATCATCAGGGTAGACCAAGCAGTACGCAAGGACGTGTGGAGCGCGCTCTGGGCATCTAACAACCCTCAGATGCTGGCAGTAGCAGAGAAAGCGCGGCTGTATGTCATGAGGGATGGCGAACCAGATGAGCCATTGACTATGCAGGGCTACTTGTGCAAGTTCAGGGTAAGCATAGCTGCGTATAACATCATCAGTGCCGGCCAAGCATTACGTAAAGATGTATGAAGCGCGCTTGGGCGCCTGACAACCCTCAGATGCTGGCAGTAGCGGAGAAAGCGCGCCTCTATGTCATGAGGGATGGCGAACCAGAGGAGCCGTTGACTATGCAGGGATACTTGTGCAAGTTCAGGGTAAGTATAGCTGCGTGTAACATCATCAGCGTCGGTCAAGCAGTACGCAAAGACGTGTGGAGCGCGCTCTGGGCGTCTGACAACCCTCAGATGCTGGCAGTAGCGGAGAAGGCGCGCCTCTATGTCATGAGGGATGGCGAACCAGAGGAGCCGTTGACTATGCAGGCGTACTTGTGCAAGTTCAGGGTAAGTATAACATCATCTTCATCAGCCAAGCGTTACCTTAAGATATATGGAGCGCGCTCTGGGCATCTGACAACCCTCAGATGCTGGCAGTTGCGGAGAAGGCGCGCTTCTATGTCATGAGGGATGGCGAACCAGAGGAGCCGCTGACTATGCAGGGCTACTTGTGCAAGTTCAGGGTAACTATAGCTCTCTGCGTATAACATCATCAGCGTCGGTCAAGCAGTACGTAAAGATGTATGGAACGCGCTCTGTGCGTCTGACAACCCTCAGATGCTGGCAGTTGCTGAGAAGGCGCGCCTCTATGTGATGAGGGATGGCGAACCGGAAGAGCCGTTGACTATGCAGGGCTACTTGTGCAAGTTCAGGGTAAGTATAGCTGCGTATAACATCATCAGCGTCGGTCAAGCAGTACGTAAGGACGTATGGAGCGCGCTCTGGGCGTCTGACAACCCTCAGATGCTGGCGGTCGCTGAGAAGGCGCGCCTCTATGTCATGAGGGATAGCAAACCAGAGGAGCCCTTGACTATGCAGGGCTACTTGTGCAGATTCAGGGTATGTATAGCTGCGTAAAACATCCTCAGAGTCGGTCAAGCAGTACGCAAGGACGTGTGGAGCGCGCTCTGGGCGTCTGACAACCCTCAGATGCTGGCGGTAGCTGAGAAGGCGCGGGCTTATGTCATAAGAGATGGCGAACCAGAGGAACCGTTGACTATGCAGGGATACTTGTGCAAGTTCAGGGTAAGTATAGCTGCGTATAACATCAGCGTCGGTCAAGCAGTACGCAAGGACGCGTGGAGCGCTCTCTGGGCGTCTGACAACCCTCATATGCTAGCAGTTTATGTCATAAGAGATGGTAAACCCGAGAAGCCGTTGACTATGCAGGGATACTTGTGCAAATTCAGGATAAATGCACTTGTTACAACTTAACAAAGAATGTTCAGATTTTACTGTCATGTTGGTTCCTGGTGTTTAACAAGCTACAAACAAATTAAAACAGATAGTTTGAAGTTTTCTATTCTTTATATCTTGAATGTTTTGTTTGACATTACGTTAGTTAGTAGCCACAAGTTACCATAGAATGTTCGGATCTTTCTGTCATTTTGGTTCCTGTTTGATGTCTTGTCGAAAATCAAACTTCAAATCAGATTAAGTGATTTTATTAAACTTCAATTTAATTTTCATTCCAGGAACTAGAAATTACAACAGCGTTACTGGACAATATAACGGACAAGTGCACGCCACAACACATAGTGCGGGTAGAAGTGAAGTCGCTCAGAGACACGAGACAACTCATCGAAAAAGTCGGTCTGAAAGAAGCAGAGAACTTCATAAAAGACAACCCGCATCCACAACTGTGGTAAGTTCTATTAAAATATCCTGGTACTTTTTAGCCATTGTAATGCCAGCGACACTCAACTGTCATTCTATTGCCACTGTGATTTTCTATACTAAAACCTGTAAGCAGAATACGAAACTACCAAAACCATCCAACTGACATGCCATCGACCCATCGACACACAACTGAACAATTTTAATTTAACAGAATTCGGGCCCTGATCTTTACTTGCAAGAAAAAGCAGTGTCGATTTGACTCTGCGACAAGTTAACAGAGACTGGTAAATCGTAATTTATGTATCAAAATAGCCGGCCGTGTGATGCCGGCTTAGAATAGCATCTCCGCAATTCTACCCGTGGGTGTCGTAAAAAGCGACTGAGGTATAATCATCCAGAGAATGGGCAGCATCATTCCCTGAAGTTGCAAAATCTTGCACTGCGCTCGCGAACCCACCTGTCCAGCGTGGTGAGTATGTCAATATCCCCCGATAGGAGAAGGCGGGAATGGGCCCCCAGTGGACTATTGTAGCTATTAAGGTTATTTAAACAAAGAAACATGTTTCTATCTGCTTTCTTGTATGGTCTATTTCAGGCTTCTACTAGCAGAAGCGGCATTAAAGAATTTCGAGCAAGAAAACGCCCTGGAGACAGCCGAAGCAGCGTTTGTAAGGCGCGGCGACTACGCGGGCATTCGCTTCGTGAACCGACTCAACGCATTGCATTCCAACGCTCTGAAGAAAGCGGAAATACTTGCGTACTTCAAAGACTTCGATGCTGCTGAAAAAATATACCACCAGGAAGATAGACGGTAGGTATTATGATATTAGATAACTACTATTTTGAAGGCGGGACGTGATTACCGTTTCATCTCTCTTATACTCTCGAAATCGTCAACATGATATCTTATTTCAATTTGCTTTTGGCTTACTTCTTGCATTACAGTAGGTAGTTTGGTTGTTAAACTCTGACATCTGGGTTTATCGGGTCCATATTCGAATGCATAACATTATCTGTCCTAACGTACTTTTGCATACCTGTTTTTGGCATACTCATCTTTTCGCATAATCTTAATCAAGCATAACTTTTTTGCCATACATTTCTTTGGCATACGATCGATACGCATAACGAAGTAAACGCATAAAAGTCGGTAGGAATAAAAGTACAATCGCAACATGACACAATTTTTTATCAGATAATATCTGTAAAAAATGTTTAAACTACGCTGCAATTGCCGCGCCGTGCAATTTGCAACGCGGTTTCACCTTAATTGTAACAATCATTATAACAATAGCAATCTTCATATGGTAGGTAAGTATTTGATTGTGTATTTGACACGATTGGCAAGAGGATTGACGAGTGAAGTACAAAATGTTGCATTTATAGGGAAAACCGTTGCCCATCCATCTTGAATTTAATCTTTAACTTGCTTTTTGGACTCCTACGGCTAGTATTGGGGTGATGCTTTTCTAAAATGGCATGACACGGCAACTAAATTCTATAAAAAAACTAAAGTTTGAAAAAAATATTTGTTATTATTTGCATGTTTATTAAACCCAAATTTTGTTTTTGTCAATACTCCACTGAAGAATACGACAAAGTACCTACCTACATTGTGCCATTCGTGCCCAAGTGCATTTTCCGAAGAAATTTTTACTAATTATCTATTCTATGATTCGAGGTTTTAAGTTTATGTCTATAATCGTTATGGTAAACAAAATTATGGATATTTATTGTTATGCCAATATATCTATTATGCATTTAAAACATTATGCCAATTTACATACATACATACATACATACAAACATCACGCCTCTTTCCCGGAGGGGTAGGCAGAGACTACATCCTTCCACTTGCTACGATCCTGACAAACCTCTTTCGCTTCTTCAACATTCATCAATCTTTTCATGCAGGCTCGTCGGTTTAGGGTACTCTTGACCTGGCCTTTCTTTAAAACGTCCCCGATTTGATCTAGGTACGTCCGTCTAGGTCTTCCCCTTCCAACGTTCCCATCCACACTCGCCATATATACTTGTTTCGTTAATCTTCTTTCATTCATCCTCTCAACGTGGCCAATTTACAATTATGCGAAATGACAACTATGCCGAAAGTGTTATGCGTAATGCAAATAGGAGTAAAAATTTTATGCGTTCGAAGGGGCACCCCTATGGGCTAGGGTAATGCATGGTAATATGACCCGTGATGATGCGAAAATACATACCTTATTGCTTCTTATTATGTAGGGACTTAGCGATCGCTCTACGGAAACGCCTGGGGCACTGGTTCAGAGTAGTAGAGCTGCTGAAAATGTCCGCCAGCACCACCGAAGCGCACGTCAAACAAGCGTATAGTAATATCGGAGACTATTACATTGACAGACAAAATTGGTAAGATACTTTTTATTTACTTTACTTTACTAGCGGCCCGCCCAGCGGTACTATGTGTAGCTACTTAGGCATCCATTTTCCCGTGGCAATGAAATATTTTCCCGTGGTAAAATGAAGCCTATGTCACTCAGGGATGTTTAAGTTTTATAATGGTGAATTTTTGAAACCGGTATAGTAGTTTCGGAGTTTGTCGATAACACACAAAAAACAAATCTTTTCTGTTTTAGTTCGAATTTGTAACAAAGTTTCCCAGGCGTTAAGAAACAAATCACGTGACATAATGACGGCGATATTTGTTTGTTTAACTGAGGCAGATTATGAACATAATTATCACGAATTTGCAACATTATTGTTTGCCTCTATCATATTATATAACATTTGAGCAGGATTTCAACAATAATGTTGCCAATTCGGGATATGTTCTTTGTCTGCGCCAGTTAGATCAGATAACGTTTCCGAAACAATGTCGCGAATCAAATGTTGCCGAAGGAATCATAATGAATACGCGCCTTAATATGTTCCAGGACTAACGCTCTTGAATACTACACAATGTCTAACAACGTGGAAGGATTGAAGAAATGCTACATGGCATTGGAAGATAATGAGGCATTGGCTAAGTTGGTGAATGGATCGCCGAGACACAAGGTGGGTGCCCAACCACTTTCATCAACAACTGTGATATGTCTACTGCTGGACGTAAGTAGGTGATCGTCTAATAGACTGCGAGTAGGTAGGTGTTTAGAGCAACATAAATATTTTAAAGCGGTGTGTGTGTGTGTAGTTTGTGTGCAGTAGTTTTGATTTAACGGCAACAGAGCAGAAACTTGCTTGAGCATAACATACATACATAGTATATCACGCCTTTATCCCTTGCGCCCCTTGCGCGGTAGACAGAGCGTAAACGACTGTAAAAAACGGCTATTTGCACCGGTTCTCTATCCATTTGCATAAAAAGAATTGACATAATATATTTTGGCACACTGTAATTTAAACTAATGATACTTACGCATAATTCATATACGCATAACAGTTTAGGCATAATTTCTATACGCATAAAAAATATTGCCATAATAGTACATAGGCCTAAAATACAAAACCATAAATTGTCATATCCATAATCAAAATAGGCATAAAAATCTGATGCATTAGAAGAACCCCTAAATTGTATAAAAATAACCTAACCTAACCTACACAGACCTAATTTAACCTAATATATCTTTAAAAATACTTAACTGACTTACATTTCCTGCTATTTGAACTTAATAAAAAATATACATTTATTAGTCCAAAAAAATTTATTGCAAAAGCAATTATGCCAAAATATTGTTAGTACAAAATACAATAGTCTAAAATATGATTATGCCAAGATAAATATTATGGCAAGAAATTATTATGTCAAAGCAATGGTAGGTGAAAAAAAATTATGCGAAACATGTTATGCTAAAACATGTTAGTGGAAAAATAATTATGCCAGTGAAAGGGATACCATTTGCACCACGTCTGACAAAAGTTTGAGAGTTATTTAGAAGACTGTGTACCTATCACCAAAGTTGCAATACACATCAAATCTTTAAATCCCTTAGTCGCTTCTTATGACACCCACGGGAAAGATATGGTTTGATGCTATTCTAAGCCGACACCACACGGCAATTTAACAAGGATAGAATACGGTGTCATATTCTATCTTTCTGGCTTTCCATCTTGCTAGATCTATGGATTCGAAAATCTCACTTATTTTTTCATTTACATCTTGTTTCATTTAGGATGGAGCAGAGAAAAAAGGTATGGACGACGCGTATGACGATTTAACACAAACACCGTCAATTCAAGGCATAATTCAACTGAAAGAGAGCGGTCGGTTGATGCAAGCTGCCTCTATGGCGTTTCATGTAAGTTTCAATATCAACACATAGCATAAAATGAAGTCGCTTTTTGCGTTTCTCTGTCTGTCGTGGAATTCGCTAACTGCTAAACCACGCAACGGATTTGATACAGTTTTTGTAACAGATAGAGTGATTCAAGAGGAAGGTGTATATTGGGTGAAATTTTTCGCTATTGGTCACTAGTAAAATTTCACCCTGTTCACCCTGTTTTCCGCTATTGGTCACTAGTAAAATTTCACTGTGTTCACAAATGTGAATAGTTATAGCCCATACCGGAAAATGCGGGAAGATGAGTTGTAGCGGGAGAAACCGCTCACGGGCCGCTAGTATAAATAAAAGCGTTTTACTTATTTAATGTTTTTTTCCTAGCTTGGTAATTTGGAAGCGTCAAAGAAAGGTTCGCCGCTACGAATTAAGAAGTTGTACGTTTTAGCTGGGCACATCTACAGTCAGATCTCTGTTGGTGAGTTAAAGTTACATAATTTAATTGGACCAATAAATTAACAAGTTTTTTTATGCCTGCAGCGCCTTTGTTTTGAAAATGTTTCATTTAGCTTTAAGTAGGTAGGCAATTTTACGGCCACCAGCACGTTAACTGAGTATTTGTATGAAAAACCAGTATAACTCGGTCCATTTAATGGGTTGACTCATTCAATAACGTTCGTGATCTGAAAATAACGCGGTCTGTCTGTACCTAGGTTAATTGTGACGTTTGCGTGACCTAATTAAATAACAAATTAGTGAATCTATTAACTAACAGGGCCCTGTGTTACGAAAGTACAATTACAATCCTACAATTGCAGGTGAAAATCTGCCTGTAGCACACTTGTAGTTACAATTTACAGGCTACAGGCGTTTTACGAAGACACTTGTAAAGCTACTATTGTCAATACTTCACCAAAATCTCGATTACAGGTAAACTTAACAAGTTGAAGTACAACACTATCGATTCATTCAATTCATTCACTCAAATTCAATGCCAATGTGATAGTGATCTGTGTAGATGTGAAAGTTTATGAAAATATTAACTAAATAAACAAAATATTGAACTGATATGTTTATTTCCATGAAAAAGAAATCTTTTGGTATAGCTTACAAAAGCGAATTATTCCTAATTAACATGATATTGAAGTATAAAAACCTTTAGAACCGACTTTAACATTGAGTAAAAGAACTTTACAACAAATAAAGAACCTCCTTTTTTTAAAATCGGTTTAAAAATGAAGCCAAGCAAGGTTGCTTTTGCGCCGTTCAAGAAGAAAAAGAAACGCCTTCTGTGATGTTTTGATTCTATAAATACTCTAGAATTAATTTTTAAAACCTCTACCAAAAGTGAACTAAAAATTTGCAATTGAAGACGTAATTTTGTTTTATTTAACAATTCAAGAACAATAATTAGACAAGAAACTTATTTTAAGCAATCTTTGACCTCTTGGATAGATGTTTAAACAGAAATCTTACACTTGTTAGATAATTACCTAGGTCAGATGACCTGTAAAATTGTTCATAAGTTGTAGGTTTTTACAATTGTAGTTTACAATTCTTTAGAAAAACACCTGTAAAAACTTGCTCGATTGTGTTTTTAAAAGCAAAATCTACACTATGGTTTGTCGATGGTAAGCTACACGTTCCTGTGCCTGTAACTTGTAGAATTGTGGACCGGTAGCTTTGAAAAACGCCTGTAATTGTAATTTTCGTAAGTGTTGCCATTTAATTGTTAATTTTGGCGCGATGTTGCCACTTTTTTGCCTGTAGAATTGTAGTTGTAGATTCGTTGCATAGGCCACTGTTTGTCTATGATACAAGAGTATTTTTAGTTTAGGAAATACCTAGTTACCAACAGAATTGTTTTTGTATAAGTTTACCTATTTGTAAGTATGTTTATTTATAAAAAATAATTTGAATATATCTGAATTCTAATGAAGGCAAGAATTCACTTTTCAACACTGTTCCGAGTGTTGTGCGATGTAGTGACGGCGATGTTTGTATCGTCCTATCACTCAGGGACTTATGCACTTTTCAAAAACCCGAAGATGCTTAGTTAGTACGTACGCAGTTACGTACTTCTCTTACTCATTATTTTATTATTATACTGGGTGTTAATTTAAATGCGTGCCATAGCTTCAGGGTAGGTTTAGTATCGATAAAGGATGCCGTAAAAATATTGAAAAAACTCCCAGGCACAAAAGTTTTTTTTTACTTATCTGATATTTGATTCGAATGGGTCCATATTCGAATGCATAAAATTTTCTGTCCTAACGTACTTTTGCATACCTGTTTTTGGCATACATTTCTTTCGCATACGATCGATACGCATAACGAAGTAAACGCATAAAAGGCAGTAGGAATAAAAGTACAATCGCAATATGACACAATTTTTTATCTGATAAAATCTGCACAAAATGGTTAATTTGCAATTGCAATTGCCGCGCCGAGCCGCGAAGTGCGGTTTCACCTTAATTGTAACAAAAATAGCATTCTTCATATGGTAGGTAAGTATTTGATTGTATTTTTGCCACGATTGGCAAGATGCTTTTCTATTGGGGAGATGCTTTTCTAAGATGGCATGACACGGCAACTAAATACTATTAAAAAACTAAAGTTTGAAAAAAAAGCATGTTTATTATATCCAAATTTATTTTTATGTCAATACTCCACTGAGGAATACGGCAAAGTACCTACCTACCTACATGGTGCCATTCGTGCCTAAGTGTATTTTCTGAATATTAAGTATTTACTACTTATCCATTCCATGATTCTTATGAGGTTATAAGTTTATGGCTATAATCGTTATGGTAAACTTTATGGATATTTATTGTTATGCCAATATATCTTTTATGCATTTAAAAAATTATGCCAATTTACAATTATGCGAAATGACAACTATGCCGAAAGTGTTATGCGTAATGCAAATAGGAGTAAAAATGTTATGCGTTCGAAGGGGCACCCGATTCGAATGCCTATATCTCAGCCGAAATTCGTTCAATCTCAAAGTTGTTTAGACGAAACTACTTTATGGGCACTTTATAAACAACAACAGTATCAAAAATTGATTTAATTTTTTTTTTGATTAAATTAGTTTTTTTTAACTGGGATTTTTTTCAATATTTTTTACGGCACCCTAAATCGATACTTAACCTATCCTGAAGCTATAGCACGCATTTAAATTTACACCCTGTATATTCTCTGACTTATCTGGGTTCCGAACTAGTAAAAAAATATCCCGTGTTCTTTTCTCTAAGATGGCGCATCAAGCCGCGAAGCCGTGCGGTGCTACCGCGCGGCCGCGGCGCAGCACTGGTTCTGGCTGGCAGCGTGTCGAGCGCGCGCGGCGCCGCTGCGGGCGGACGCGGCGCTGCGGGCCGCCGCCAGGCTGCAGCAAGCACTGCACGACGCGCAGCCAGCGCAGCACGCGCAGGTGCGTACACTACAGCACTGGCTGTGTAGCGGCGTGTGGAGCGCGCGCTGTGGGCCGCCGCCAGGCTGCAGCAAGCACTGCACGACGCGCAGCCAGCGCAGCACGCGCAGGTGCGTAAGTTATGGATGCTGCCTCAGCATCTCACATGCTCTTCAAGAAATATCATCAAATCAAAGTCTGACTTTAATAAATGCAACTTAGCAATTATGTACGTAAATAAAATAGTTAGTATATCGGGTGAAATTTTACTAGTGACCAATAGCGAAACCTCAGAACCAGCTGGTGATAAGGAACAACTTTCCCCAAGGAACATAGGTCGAAATATGAAAAAAAAATTGGACCTTCCATAGTAACTCAAATCAGCTGATCGGCAAATTTGTATGGGAGGTCAAAGTTTATTTCATATTTCGACCTATGTTCCTTGGGGAAAGTTGTTCCTTATCACCAGCTGATTCTGAGGTTTTGCTATCGGTCACTAGTAAAATTTCACCCTATATAAGATCACTGTGTACCTTGTTAGAGGTTCAACCTGCTCCAGAGTTTTGGATAATATACCTACTCCCGTAAGACTGCCTGCCTTTGATTTCTTCACTCGTACACTACAGCACTGGCTGTGTAGCGGCGTGTCGAGTAAGCTTCGAAATGAGTATGCAAGGTTTAGGCTACTTCTTCTACCGTGTGGGACACCCAGTCGAGGAATCCGATGAACCCTAGCGTCAACTTTAGGGTAGATATTTCCAAAGATCAGGGTTAACCCTGTTCGCGTTGTAATTGAACAGTTACATTGTTATAGTCCTAATTATCGACATCTTTGTTACAGATCTGGTGTACCATCGCCGCTATAGCTGTTCAGGCAAGAGCATTCGAGCTTGCCTCAAAAGCTTTCATAAAACTCGAGGCAATTAATGTAAGTAATAGAGTTTCCTTTTCAAATACTTAGCTTATTTTAAGTGTGGAATACTTGTGCCTTGTAAA
The DNA here is from genome assembly GCA_024500475.1 of Phthorimaea operculella. Lineage (NCBI taxonomy): Eukaryota > Metazoa > Arthropoda > Insecta > Lepidoptera > Gelechiidae > Phthorimaea > Phthorimaea operculella. The sequence continues at coordinate 2,026,594 of JANFCV010000037.1, read as the reverse complement.
AACTTTCTTTTATTGTTTTAGCCGGAAACCTTCGAAAACCTGGCCATAGAAATCTTCACAAGATGCAAGCCCAAAGACAGCAAAGGAAATAAAATTGACTGCCCAAATTGCAAGACCAGTATGCCAGAATGGTAAGTTATTATAGAACTCTATATTCTAGAACAAACTGTTATTTTGGAATTTACAGAATCGGCTTGACTGTAAGAATACATATGCTATGCCAAATAAGGACTTAATCAAACTTTCGTACTTAGAGCGAGACTTTGAGCACATTTTATTTTGACAGGTACGCGTCCTGCCCCGGCTGCGACACCCAGTTCCCGGGGTGCGCGGTGTCAGCGCGCGCGCTGGTCGCGCCGCACGCCGTGTGGTCGTGCGCCGCGTGCGGGGCGCGCGCGCAGCACCACGAGCTCGTGCTGAGGCACTCCTGCCCTCTGTGCCATAAACAGCTCAACTGAACAAGTTTCTTATTAAACAACTTTTACTATGGAGCCAATGGTGGGAAACGAAAAAAAATTTCCGACCTCCCATACAAAGTCAGCCAATTTCACTTCCCGCCATGGCCGACGCCGGCTTGAGAAGAGAGAAGTCAGAGGAAATAGCGCTGATCCTTGCGTACACGTTTCTAGAAGCACTAGCCTTACTCCTAGTAGAAAGAGAGAGAGAGAGAGAGAGTAGAAATTGCTACCTTAGCAATACATAGCCGCCTAGTTTGGACATTTTTCTGTTAATTGTTTCTCATTAAATTATCTTTTATGTAAGTGCAATTGGGCATGTAAAGCTTAACTCGAAGACGTAAAATAAGAAATCCATTTGGAGATATTTTGGTCTTTTATAGTATTTTCATGTTTTTAGTTCTAAAAAGTTAAAAGTCACTTTTATTTTTGCAAAAATCTAAATAACCTTAATTTGACCTTTGTGATGTGCATACTGTGCAAAAATTAAATGAAACTCTTTCGAGACGCCTATAACGAACTTCCTCCTCAATAAAAGTTTCCTACTCTTTGCTTCACCCTTGCTTGCTTCTGTCATGTCAGTTGGACGTTTGATGTAGTGTTGCAAAACTATCGATAGTACCTACTACTATCGATAACACTGAATTTGCCAAAGACATTACAAACCTATGGACTGGCTGTACCCTCTGAATGTGCGTGAATACCTAAACAATGTTTGACTCACAAAATGGCGGATTTTTGTAGGGTTGTAATCATTTTGGACCCAAAAATCGATATCGATAGTCGGTAACTGTCTACTGCCTAGTTGGGATAAGGGTAGGAAGATGTTGATGGTTTTGACGGGCATTATGCCTACGCTGTTGATATTTTTTGTGTAGGTACCTTACTACTGTATTATGCTTATGTTGTTGTGAATTTTCATAATACTTAACTGCTTTTTGTGTGTAGTAAATGAATTGTTAAAAAGAAAAACAAGTTGTAGGGGTAAAAATTTATAATAATAATAATCAAACAAAAGCCAAAAATAATAATTTATCATAACTATTCATAACAAAATTTCTTGTGTTATTCCAGAAATTTTCCTTTTCCTTCCATTTTGTTCCTGTTGCTGTTCAGTCAAAACAGATCTATCATTTCAAGGCTTCTTCACGTTGGCATAACTTATCCAGAGTTCTGTTATAATAACACTCGACACCAAAATACAGGGAGCATGTCAATATTTGTCCATGACGTGGATTTATATTTTCGGTGCCAATAATATCAAGTCATTTCCTTCTTTTAACTTCATTTTTTGTTTATCTGTAAAAAAAAAAATTAAATTATTAAACAGGTATATACAAAAATAACTTGGTAACTTTGGCACATTACCTATAACTTTCTGAATTGAACTCTCAAGATTCATTATTTCCTTCCATTCTTACGAATTCTGGCAAAATATATCGATACCGTGACTATGTACTACCCCAACCCTAGCCGACGATCAGTTTGTATGAAATCAGTATCGGCAGAAATAAAGAAATTAATGATATATTGGGGAAAAAAACGTTTATAGTTTGCTGCTTTATAGCGAAAAATAGCTGCTCGTGGCTTTTTATTACATATAATCTTATATCTTAAAGTTCAAGTAAAATAGCAGATTTGTGTACTTACGTGTGCAATCTAATTTTAGGGCGATTTTTAATAAGACGCACGCCCCACTGTTTTAAGAAACAGCCAGCACAGCAGCCAGGCATGATGTCATTTCCTTAATTTAGTCTTTTATCACAAAAAAATGCACTGCAAAAATAATATTTCAAGAAAAAAACTGATAAATCGCACTTTGTTTACAAGACTTTGACACTTGACGTACCATAAATTGTTGACACTATAAAATGGCGAAACAGTCGCGTTCGAAAATTAAAGGGATTTGACAGACAATATTTTATCTCAATCTCCTTACAGAAAACCGTTTGAGAGAAAAGGAAATAACTTTATTTTTCCGCGTTCTACTTTGACAGAACAGATCCAGGAATTTGCAATAAAATTTGCATGGTGGTTGTTCGCAAAGAGTATGTAAATAAAGTTGTTTGTTTCATTAGTTGCCCAGTAATGACGTCATCAATGAAAAACTTTTAAACAATTATAAAAAAATAAGGGATAATCAAATAATCAAAAGAACCAAATTAGTTTCGTAAAATTGCATAAAGTTTTAGAAAAAAATATTAAACCTATACATTTTACATACCCAATTACAGTAAGTCGGTATATTTATTTATGTAATCTTATCTAATATAATTAAGTCAATATGATTCCGTCCACAGTACCGTCCTACAAACATGTTCTAGCATTCAATTAATGTAGTCAATAAACAAAATGAATTTAAGCACTTGTTTCACTATAAGTATCAAAGATAAAAATTGTCATGAAAAGGGCAGATTCCAAGGGGCAGTTCAATTAGGACCGCCGCACGTCTGGCAACTTCTTATGATGGGAGCCGTTTTCAGTATGGATTGGATTTGGATATGAATTTGAACTCTCCTTTTGACCAAGATATGCGCAAGCCTTTACGGTAGTCGGTATTATCATCATTACATATTCATTTGATTAAACAGATGTTTAATGGGACGTATTATATCTGTTGCAGTGTAATGAAATCAGGTTTCAGCATCTGATCAAACCAATAATTAAATTTAACATAATCCTATATAGTTTTCATTGGTATCTGTCAATTGGTCGGTGATAGTGGTCAAAAGGTGCCACCAGCTGCCATATAAACAGTGCCATTGATCTGAAAGCAGCATATTTTGTCAGGAAACTACGCAAACTCATGTTTTTAGAAAGAATTTATCATAAACCTAAACAAGTGGTGGTTTTTGAACAAAAACCTAGGTTTATGACAGAAATTGCGTTTTGATTTTGTCATGTGCTGGTTTATGATAAAAACTTGATTTAACCAAAGACCTGCGTGTGACATATCCATGCCCTATGCATGGAATTCCTGGGTCAGGTCATGTTTGAATGTTTATTATATTCGCCTTCTACCTTGGCTGCTATACTTGATAAGTGAAAAGCTTTATAAAATTTAAACCTTTAATTTGGAACCAGATTCACAAGACATTGAGTCTGATGTCATTCAAGTTAACATCTGACTAGATAACTTTCTAGTGATAGGAAATTATACAAAACATAAAGTGTGATAAGACAATATTTGTTCAAAACTCTCATGTAAATAGTGGTATATAAATAGGTACCTATAATGTTTTAAATGCAACAGTCAATGATATACCATTTCTGATAACAAAAATTTCAATAGAACTTGATTATTTTGTACTGCTAGTATTTTAGTATTAGCTGGGTCTACATTACATACTTATTTTATTACACATTACCCTTGGCAACTTAAACAACACATGTATGGTACCTCATCTATATCTTAGTACCTAGTAATATTCTAAATAAACCAAATATCACCACATTAAAATTAATGGTTCAGGACATACTATTATTATTAAAAGATGCAGTTACTAACATACACTCCATACAACCAGTCCTTTTAATACCACTGTAGCTGATAAACTTATTATTGAACAAAATTATTGTTTGGCATATCAATTTTGGAAAATTGAAGAGTGTTGTCAATTATTTGGAACAATTCTGGTGGTTGCGGTATCCTCCCAGTTTCCAGTTTAGACCAAAGGGGAATGTTGTTGAGCGATATTTCAAATGCACCAGACGATACCAATTGCCCTTCAATCATGTTGGCCATGAAGAACATCATCATGCAAGCATAGAGCTTGTTCTCAAGGCACCAACTCCACCAGTTCGGCTGGGGTTTGTTCAGCCAAGCAAAAATGTTAACACCACTGAGAATACACATGATCAGAATCATTTTACCAAAGCCCTGAAACAAATAAGTAAGATTTAGGAAAAGAGTAAGTTAAGAAAGTATAATTTTTAAAATAATTATGATAATACTTACAATCATTCTTGAGAGATACATATTCAAACCAGGAGGGTCATAGTTAGCGCCAATAACGGAGATTTCTGGATATTTCTGCTGGATGATGCCTGCATAATCTTCAAATACTTTTCGGTATCCACAGGAGTAGCTGGAAAAAATATTGCTTATTTAAAAATTGCAGTCTGAGAGTAGAGTTAGTAACCAAGTAAAGGAATATCGACCACTTAATTACTTGCTTGAAGGCCATGACTACGAATGAAAACAGAGCAAGGTTTATCTTTAGGAAACAAGGTAAACATACCAGTAGTAGATATTCATGATGTGGCCTACTCCCTGGCCTATTTTGCTGATGCTGGAGGCATCCGCATCGTTTTCCAGGTTCTCATTTCCTCGCACGTAATTCTCAGCAGATAAAATGAAACACGTAAATACAAGAGCCACTAAACCGATTGATAGACAAAAATTGTTTGTCAAAGACATCTTGCTTTCTTTACTACGTTTCGGATAGCTAAGAAAACTTGAAGATCTATGTCTTGTAAGAACATTCAAGATGAAAAGAAACAAATAACTCTCGTGCCGATCCCGAGGATAGGATCTATAGCTCACCAAAACCAAAAAAATATCAACGAGACAACGACCCGACCCTTCTTTTTGACTTATCACCGGACCTGATTATTGAACGAATGAATGAATGATAATCTGACAAGCAGTGCTGCCAACAAAATATTATGCGTGCGTCCTTATTCTGAAGTCGTTCTGAAGAAGTAACGACACAGTACGACACCACGCTGCGTGCTGCGGTGTGTGTGTGACCCTGCCTTTAATTTATTGCTTTGCCTGCCTGCCTCTCCCGTAAGAGTAAAAATATAAGAAAAAAAATACTGTCAAGTCAATTTTGGATGAATAGTTGTTTTGATTTTGAAATTCAGGAGTTTTCACAATATTTGATGAAAGTATTTATCAAATTGCACGTTGAAGGATAAAATTCGATTGTAATTTACCATGCCGCATAGTCACCATTGTCATGGTGGTCACGATCACGATCACGCGCATGATGATCCTGAATTAGGGTTTCAATACAATTTATTCGAAAAAATTGATAAAGATAATTTGGAATGCCTCAATGAAAGTGTAGACGGTGCAGGCAAAACGGTTTTCAAACCTTGGGATAAACGCCTTGACCGAAGTCAGGTAAATTATTGGGCAAATGGCAAATTATATGCACAAAAATATAACCTGAAAGTTTCACAGTCTGGAAGTTAAAGTACAACCGATTTTTCCACATTTCGGTTAGGTAAACCGGGATATCAGAAGTTATTCGGTCGTACATTCAACATTACCTTTTTAGAAAAACTTGGTTGTTCAAAACTGCTGGTTCATACCTTTAAAATCACAGTTCTTTCCACAAAACATTGTTTATAATAAAACTTGTTTGAACAATACAAATGCAAATGTAAGCTATAGGTACATGTGTCCACAAAATCCTAAAATGTATGACTTTTTGCAGTTTGTAGAAAGTGATGCAGATGAAGAGCTCCTGTTTAACATTCCATTTACTGGCAATGTGAAACTGAAAGGTATCAAAGTTGCATCCGAAGATACAAATTCACATCCTTCAAAACTAAGATTGTAAGTATCTAACTATCTTCTCAAGTTGTAACTGTTACTTCGTTGTAGTGCATTTAAAAGGGCTACCATTTAAATGTATTTTTTGGATGATTTATTTGCTAAAATAACAACACCTCCTCATACAGGAAGTTTTTTATTTAATAATGAAATATCCATGGGGAAAACTCATGTATTGTTTAAAGTTTAGGCTGCTATAATTGACTAAATCTATAAAGCCTCATTAACCACTTGCTTAAAATTTACTTGCTTGTGTTGATAGTTAATTTAGCAATATTATTTTACATTCAAACAAACAAAAAATAAATTCTTTCTTTTTTCAAAATGAAAATTTATAATTGGGCTTTTTAAAATATCCTATAGGACTAAGAGCTTAACACGTTCGCTGCTGAGCGATTTTTAGTACAAAGCCCGCCGTGCTGACGAATCGCGCCTTGTAGGTGCGCCCGCACGGCCGTCGCGTCTAAATCAAGATTTTGCTACAGCTGTGCGGGCGCACCTACCAGGCGAGTCCAATTGTGTTACACCAGTGCGGCGCACCTACCGGGCGCCTTTACCTACATTGCCCGGTCAATGTTCAGTGTGTACCATAATACATTATTATAATGCATTACACGGCATGCTGTTTTCGATTAAAATCCGATAACAGTCCGATAAGTGTCAGTGGATAAGTCCGAATACCAAAAAAAAAAGTCCGTATAATAGATTTAGGCGGTTTCATTCAAGTATTTTTACACAGTTTTTTTTACGGACCGTAAAAATAAATTTAACAAAAGAGTTGGAAAATCATAATTACCGATGCGAAGTGAGGTGACCGCATTAAACGAAAATAATAGATCTAGGTAGTTAATTTTGCTGCTGTATTATGTTTGTACTTACACGTACAAATTTGAGCGATTAAATATTTTTTTAACAAACTATATTGATTGGCTCCCAATCCCAGCTCGACATGCAGCTTTTTCTAGTTAAAGTGGTGAAACGCGCTTGGCGAGTGCATGCGCACTGGCGTATATCTGCGAGCACTCGCGCTGCGAGTGCGCCGTACAGTCGTTACTGGAACGCCAGGCGGGTGCGGCAGTATGGTCGTCACGGTACGCTCCACCTACCTGGCGCGTTTTCAGCAGGGAACGTGTTAAGAATCATTAATTTTAGGTTTAAAAACAAACCTAACATGACTTTTGATGATGTTGCTATGGAACCTGACCAAGTGTTTGAATTACATCGGGATACAGAAGGCAATCTGGAGTATGCACCTAAGTAAGTATTACTACAGCATTAGTTTTATTTGCCATAATGCTGTTTGTTTTAATGTTCTTGTAAACTATTTATTGTTTTAGGATTGTGACTTTCTCATCAGTCAGTCACTTGACCATGCATTTTCCTGCTAATTTCGGAGCTGACACTACAAAAATATACTACATAGGCTTGAGAGGGGAATGGACTCCAGCTCACCGGCATGGGGTTACTATTTGTACATATGAAGCCAGACCCAACTTGGATGATCATAAGCTCAAGCATTTAGATTCTGTTACTAAACACATAGAGTGATATGAAAAATTGTGATCTTGTATCTGGGTATACTTACTTGTGAAAAAGTAAAACTATTTTCAATATACTTTTTATCAATTACTTTCTGTTTTTTATTTTCGAATGGAAGAAATGTAATTCCCAGAAATGGTTTAAAATATTTTTTTTCTAATATCATTTATTTTTATTTAGGCATACAGTTATACAAGTATTTCATAAATTATTTACAATTTAAAGTATAATTTTAATCATACTAGGTATCACCCACAGTAGTTTGGTTGCTGTTATACAGAATGTATTTATCCTATTGCTTGTTGATCTAGACTAGTACATTGGGAATTCAACACATTCTCTTTGTAAGTAAATATCTGAACAAAATTAGTAACAATATTTTATCTTACATTAACTTCTTAATTTATTGAATTAACTAAAACATTAAAAGCAGCATGGCCACGACAATGCTTGATGAAACAGTTTCAGTGCTGCTAAATGAACTACAGGTATATATGGCAGTGTTGATAAGATCTAGGTATGTGAAGAAAACAGATATTTCGCTTTTGACATTATTTAGAAAAATACCTACTTATTTATATGGCACCATCTTTGCAAGAACCACTTTGCGCCAATGAAGTACAAAAACAAAAATCGTTCTTTTAATATTCAAGTAATGTCTATCCTCTTTTGACATGTTGGTACTAACATTAGCTCAAGTGGCCCCTTACATATGTATTATCATATCATATCACATAATTCGATATTTGGATTTATCATTTCCTCTGCTGTTGTCGACGTCCTCGTACGGGATACCTGCGTGCCCCGGGGCGCCGATATGGCCGTCGCCCGGTAGGCGGTCTGGGGCGACGCACCACTGAGTTAGGCACTAAGTCTACTTCGTTCGTGGAATATGATGTTGTGCCCTGTGTGGTTCCAGGTCTTCGCCTCATGCATACTGCGCATCTGGATAATAAAATGAAATAATGTAAATTTTGGGAGTAGTTGTAATGTGGACCAGTCACTTAATTGGGCGCACGCTAAACGGCAAATAAAGTTTAAAGTGGTATTAATTACCTGCTGACTTTAGAGACTTGATCTGATTTTAGGGTTTGTTGTTCCGGTCTTTCAAACATCCTGTTGTCGTCTATTGTTGAGAGCCAGAAAGAGATCGCAGTAGCGAAGTAGTTGCAGCGGCCGAGACCGTTGCATTCTATACTGGGTCGTGTACGGAACTCCCTCATACATGATCCAGGAGATACTAGATTCTGGCCAGCTGCGTCGGTGCCGGCAGTGTGCTGCAAAACAAGACATTGATTTATAGCATTCACGCATCAAGACAAAGGCTTGCTGTTCGATAGATGGTGTATACCTAGGTCCCTACTTCTTTTGTTCAAATAGCTTACCATTAAAAAGCTGTAGCCGTACCACAACTCCTCCCATCCATCTGGACATGTCGGTACTTCTGTACTTTGGCTATGAATAGCGATAGCTCTAGTTGGCGCTTCACATACTTGACATCTGCAATATATAATAATAATCAATAATTTGTTGCCATTTCCCTCCTCGACACCTTCTTCACCTAACACGTATAGATTAATTTTTTACCTTGAAATATAAGGCCTCACATCTCTAGAAGGTATAGGAGTCATGGTCATAGGCATTGGTTCTTGAGTTGACAGCCAAAAACTATAGTCTTCGCGCTGGGCAAAATCGCATACATCATTCAGATTACAGAACATATACGGCATAGTCGAAAACTTGCGCATGCAACTGCCTGGAGCACCTGCAATTGTAAAGATGATGTCATTGTTATATCCACATCTTTAACATAAACAAAACTATTTTTTTGTCAGTATGTAGTAAACTTACCCAAGTCTTGTCCATGGGCTTTTGCATTCGCTACAATATGCATGAGTGAGAATCCTTCCCAAAGTGGAGCTGTTCCTCCTGGACATTGTGGAATCATGTGTGATTGTGAGTGAACGGTAAAGTAAAAACCTCTCGATTTGGGCGCTGGTCGAGGAGGTGCAGGGAATCCCGCAGGGCCAGGTTGTCCTCTGTAACCATCTTGACCTCTTAGACCTGGATATCCCTTTAGACCTTGAGGACCTGGTTGACCTGGTTCACCACGATTTCCAGGAGGACCTTGATCACCCCTTTCTCCTTTAATTCCAGGTATACCGTTTCGACCGAAAGAGCCAGGCATGCCGTCTTTACCAGGCCTTCCATCAAAACCAGCTTCTCCGACGTCTCCTTGAGGGCCAGGCAAAATTTCTGCCGGTAAAATTGCATCGCCTCTGTCACCTTTAAAACCTTTAGGTCCTGGGTAACCTACAAGTCCCTCGTCACCTTCGTCACCTCTTTCGCCTTTTAGACCAAATGGTCCTCGAGGCCCTGGATAACCGTCCAAACCAATGTCTCCAGCATCTCCTTTAATTCCGTTTTGACCATCTATACCTGGCCAGCCTTGATCACCTCGTTGGCCTTTAGGGCTAATAGCATAACCTGGCTCTCCTACACTGCCCCTCTTTCCAGGTAATCCAGGTTCACCTTCCATTCCTCGACGACCAGGGACACCAGGTAATCCGCGCGCGCCTATTCTTCCGTCCATGCCCTTCATACCTTTTGGACCTTGGAAAGTGAGACCTGGTTGTCCTGGAGCACCTGGCGGTCCATCAACACCAAAATCACCTGGAGCACCTTTTTGTCCGTTAGGTCCATACCAACCAGGAAGTCCATCGAAACCTGGTCTACCCGGTTCTCCCTTTTCTGGGTTAATACCATCTAAGCCAGTTAGACCCGGTGGTCCTTGGTCTCCGATACTTCCCTTTACTCCTGGCAATCCAGTGTCACCTACTTCACCTTGATATCCGATGTCTCCACGTTCTCCTTTTATGCCCTTCAGGCCAGGGTAACCAGGTTCCCCAGGCTCTCCGACAAGACCAGGCACACCTTCCATTCCGATGTCACCCATGTCTCCTTTAGTGCCAGGTAAATAAAGTTGGATTCCAACGTCTCCTCTTTCACCTTTAAGACCTATTGGTCCTTGGAAGCCAAGTGGACCCATTGGACCAGTGTCACCAGGAAGTCCGGGTATACCAATTCTTCCAGGCTCGCCATCTATTCCTCTATCGCCTTTAGTGCCTTTAAGTCCGGGTTGTCCAGGGAGCCCTCTTCTTCCTTTCAATCCCGGGTATCCCGGTCTACCTCGCCATCCGGGTGTGCCTGATCTCCCTTGATCTCCGACTTCTCCAGGCGCACCAGGGAAACCAAAATCGCCGCGTATACCTTTCGGGCCATTAGAACCAGGTCGACCGTTTCGGCCCTCATTTCCTTTATCACCTTTATTTCCTGCGTAACCTCCTATTGCGATACCTTGTGCGCCTCTATCACCTTTTAGTCCTTTAAGTCCATTCCTTCCAGGCCTACCAGGCCATCCCTCTGGACCCGGCTCACCAACATCACCTTTCATTCCGCTGATGGCGTCGTCACCTCTCTGACCTTTACGACCCGGTAAACCCCAGTCTCCCAATAAACCTTTAACACCACGTGGGCCTTCTAATCCAGGCCTTCCCATAGAACCTCGATCACCTCGTTCTCCTTTCAGACCCATTGGACCTATACGACCCATTGTGCCGGGCTGTCCTTCAATTCCAGTGGGACCAAAATCACCGCGATCGCCCACTTCTCCACTGAGTCCAGGTTTCCCCATCAGACCTGGAAATCCTGGGATGCCATCTAGACCAGGTTCCCCGTTACGACCACGCGGGCCCATCCGACCCATATTTCCTTTTTGTCCTTTCTTGCCAACATCTCCTGGTATGCCATTAGGGCCTTGTACCCCAGTGTCGCCAATAGGTCCAACTTTACCTGGCATACCAGGTATACCAGGTATTCCTCTAGCTCCTTGCTGTACAATTCCCGGAAATCCTTTGCGACCCTGCAATAAAACAAAAATATTGAATACAGTATTTGTTTTTACCAGAGTATGGTAATGAAATAAAAAATTTCATTTTAATATACTTACAGGAAGTCCCATAGGTCCTTCTGGTCCTTGGTCTCCAGGTTCCCCAGTTTGTCCTTTTATTCCGGTTGCGCCGCCGCGACCAGGCGAACCTGCATATCCAGGTTGGCCTGCGTCTCCTCTTGGCCCAGGAAGTCCGTCAGGACCCCGTTCGCCACCCAGGGAAGGCAAGGCGGCATCACCCCTTGACCCTTTTTGCCCTTTGGGCGCGGGTGCTCCAGGGTCTCCTCGCTCTCCAGGACTCCCAGCCTCACCGTAGGGTCCAATGTCTCCCTTTTCTCCTACAAATCCTTGTAAACCAACAGGGCCTTGTATTGACACTCCAGGTCGACCTGTATCACCTTTTACGCCGGGATATCCGTCAAAACCCATTTCACCTTGTTCTCCCTTGCGGCCGCGGAACCCTGAAAATGATCACAATAGTAATAAGCATTACTGCTTGTTTGATGAAGCTCGTTTCGGAGGACAAGATTCTCTTTGGGTCGCTGAGTAATGAGTTTAATTTTTAGTTTAATGCATGATTCAGTTTTTAAAGTAATTTCTATTTAATGCACCGTAATCTCTCTTCAACAGCCACGACAGTCTACTGCTGGACACGGGCCTCTAATTGAGGGGCATATGCCATGCTCACCAACCACCCTTGGTTTATAAAAAACCTGAATACAAAGGTTAGTATATCCGCATGTAATTATTTTTACCTTTCGGTCCGGGGGGACCCGGGAATCCCCTGTCACCCTTGTTATTGAGGATTCCAGAACTGGATTCTCCGACCTCTCCGGCAGGACCATCATCACCTTGATCTCCCATTTCTCCCCTGTTAAAAAGAATTTAATAAACTACTAGCCATTAGATTTAATTTTCCTGTGTTATCGTGGCAATAGGTATTTTAATCCTTTAATAAATTTTGAGGCCAATGATGATGATGAGGTATTTTAATGATTATTAGATATGTAAGGTCCTATTAAATTCACTGCAAATATTTTCAGGGTATGTTCTACTCGTGAAAGTGAACAACTTTTCTTAGTAACATTTTTCCGAAAGATGAAAAAGAAATTTGGATCTCCCATACAAACTGACAAAATATGTTATGAACGTTTTTGTATGAGAGGTCCAAATTTTTTTTTATGTTTTGGAAAAATGATACTAAGAAAAGTTGTTCAGTTTCACGAGTAGAACATACATACCCTGAAAATATTTGCAGTGAATTTAATAGGACCTTATATAGGGTGCAATTTTATTAGTGGCGGATCCGTTAAGGGTGTGTTCTGTCAATGAAACTGAACAACTTTCCCCAAGGAACATAGGTCGAAATACGAAAAAAAATATTTGGGTTTCCCATACTATGTGTGTTGGCCGGCCGGGTCAATTTGTATGGGAGGGCCAATTTTTTTTTTTCATATTTCGACCTATTTTCCTTGGGAAAAGTTGTTCAGTTCCATTGGCAGAACACACCCTTAACGGATCCGCCACTAATAAAATTACACCCTATATATCTTTTATAAAAATATAATTTGTTCTATGACTGCATTCGGTGGAGTAAGTATAGTATGACTGCATACTTACTTTAGCCCAGGTTCACCCCTTTCACCCACTAAAAATTGTATGGGTATTTGATGGGGTGGTCCATCTGCTCCTGGTTCCCCGTCCCTTCCTCTCGATCCATTGCGACCTGGGAGTCCTGGAGCACCAAATTCTCCCATACGACCTTTGGGACCACGAAGCCCCCTGTCGCCAGGCCATCCTGGCAAACCAGAATCACCAGGTAAACCGTTCATACCAGGTAAACCTGAAAACATTGTGCAATTAATAAAACTTTGTTTGATTGGAAATAGGCAATAATAACTTTTCTAAGTTGAAAAAAAAATAATAATATTTGTTTCAGGAGTAGAACACACCCTGAAAATATTTGCACTTTAATTAATAAAACCTTAAACGGTACCTTGACTTCCGGGCAAGCCTTTTTCTGATCGTATCAAGTTTGATGCAGGATAAATAAGTATTCCTTTGCTTCCTCTTGGACCTTGAGGACCTTCAGCTCCAGAAACTCCTTTATTTCCTTTTTGCCCTGGAAGCCCTGGCAATCCATGCCTGCCAGACTCTCCCTTTGCTCCACGTGGTCCAGGTAAACCTTCCAATCCCAAATACCCCTTTTCTCCTTTAAAACCCTCATCACCTCTTGAACCCTTAGGCCCGGGTTGTCCTAAAATTTAATAATAGAGACGTTATAATAATATACTTAGCAAACTAGCTGTTAGTACTTTTCAAAAGTTTTTTATTTATATTACCTGACGGACAGAAAGGACAGTTGTCACCGCGTTCTCCTTTCCTACCGGGCTGACCTGGGCGACCAGGTGTTCCTGGATCTCCAGGCATTCCTGGCATACCAGGCAAACCATCATCTCCTGGGGGCCCTTGACCGCTAAATCCTCTACCAGGGAATCCAGGCAATCCCCTATCTCCGGACTCTCCTCTATTACCCCGCTCCCCGGGAATACCGTCAATCCCAGAATCTCCTTCTTCGCCGGGGGGACCTTTTATTGTCGCTCCTGGGAATCCTTTGGGACCTTCTCTACCTGGGGGACCAGAGTACCCTGGTGGCCCCCGAGGTCCTGGCACTCCTTTGAAACCTTCACTTCCTGGTTCTCCTTTTGGCGAAATTCCTGGGATTCCTCGTTTTCCGGGACGACCTTTAGGACCTGGCATACCCGTAGGCCCTACAACACCTGGAAGTCCACGTGCTCCGTCTAAGCCTGGTGCGCCCTGTGGACCAGTACGTCCTAAAGGTCCTTGAGGTCCTCTTGATCCAGGCGTTAGAGGTACGTCGAGCCGTTCATCATAAATTCCAGGTAAACCTGGCGGTCCTTGTTCACCAGGTCTTCCATCTCTTCCATCTTCACCCGGGGGTCCTGGTGCACCGTCATCGCCGTCTTCGCCTACATAGCCCGGAGCACCTTTGTCACCTTTGAGACCCATGGGTCCATCTGGACCTCTATGACCAGTCTTTCCTCTAGGTCCTTCGTCTCCTTGATCACCTTTATAACCTTGAGCTCCATTGCGGCCATAGGGTCCCTATAAGAAATAACTTACTGTAAAATTAGCTCTCTCATCACCGAGATCTCTGTGTGTGCAGGATTAATGGCGTTGTGGAATTAGCGCTATTTGTATGCTACTGGCCCATTAAACTGAACAACTTTTGTTCGGACATATTTTAAAAAATAACAAAAAGAAAAGCTGTTAGGTAATACTAATTTACTTTGGCTTGAGCCAATTTGTATGGAGAGTCATTTCTTTGCGAAAATAACATAAATAAGTTGTTTAGTTTCATTAGTTGAGTAACGAGACGTTTTGCGCTATTTCTCGAAGCTCTTGCAAAGAATTATAAGAAGTTTATTGTAACTTTTTGGTTACAAACACATAGAATGTCATTTCTTTATAATATTTTTGTATATGTATAAACAATACTAACCATTGGACCTCTGGAACCGTACTCTCCTTTTATTCCTTTAACACCTCGTGACCCTTTAATGCCTTTGTCGCCTCTGTTGCCCTTTGCCAGAATGGTAATGTTTTGTGTAGCGTGTGGGTCAACGTATACAAACTTAGCCGGTTTACCCGGTGGACCTCTTTCTCCTTGGTCTCCTTTCTCACCAGAAGGACCAATATTGTCTTCACCGGGATCTCCCATATAACCAGGTTCTCCTTTAAAACCTGGAGGTCCCTGAAAACAAAATTAGGTATTAATTTTGTAATGCGGTACTCGTATTTATGCCAGCAAACCATATAGATAAAAGTCCTCTTCCTCTAAGGAGTAGAAATGTTTCATAATTATAGTTTTTCTATGTAAGTTTAAGGTGTCAATAGCTGTAGTTACCGGATCGCCTTGTTCTCCTGGGAGACCGCTGTCCCCTCTCCATCCTTGCGCCCCGGGTGGTCCTGGTCTTCCATTGAAACCGTTGTCTCCTTGCTCTCCCTTAGAACCCCTGGAGTTTGTTCCTCCTTCTCCTGCTAAACCTTGGTCACCCTTTGGTCCAGCAGGTCCTGGTAAACCTCTGTCTCCAGGGTAACCAGGGGGTCCCATTGGTCCGACCACACCATCGACGCCACTGCATCCGTCTAAACCAGGTAGACCGGAGATCCCAGCAAGCCCGTGTTGACCCTAAACAGTAAAAGTGGTTAAACAAAAAAAAGTTTATTTTGATTATGGTTGTTTTAACCTTGACAAAAAAATATATTTTACCTGTGGTCCGGTTGCACCTCTCGGTCCGTACGGTCCTTCAGTTCCCTAAAATAAAATAGTTGTAATTTAATAGTCTTATAAATCCGATAGAAAGAGTACATATACAATTTGTAGATTAGCTGAGTCATAAAGCTTAAAACTTAAAAAAAGTCGCTATAACATACATGTTCTCCTTTGTCGCCGAAATCTCCTCGTTCGCCTCCGTCGCCAGGGAAGCCGGGAATCCCTGGCGGCCCTTCATATCCGTCGTCGCCATACTCTCCCTGCGGGCCTGGTATTCCTGGCGCACCGCGGTCGCCTAAATCTCCCTTTATGCCTTTACAGTCGCATACAGTTTGATTGCAAACTACCTGTGAACAATTGATAACAAAATCTAAAATGCCATAAAAAACCCATACAAATGTGTTGTTGAAAATGTTGGCGTGTAGTGCCATAAAAATGGGTTGTTAAAAGTTAAGAGGGCTATATGTTTCGCTGCTCCAGGAGTGTGTATTTTGAAAAATTGTTCAGCCTGGCGAGTGAATATTCTTGTATGGATTATACATATAACTAGAATTTTCGGTATCGGAAATGAAGATGAATATCAGTCGGTTGTATTGTAGACACTACCCCGATTATATTTTCACAAAGTTATGTTAGTACCTTTTCTCTTCCTAAAAACCAAAACAATAAAATTGCAGGCGAGGCGCCCCTACGGCTTTACGAATAATTAAGTGAATTGAAGAAAGTTTATCGAATCGTTATAAGATATTAGTGCCCATCTTCCTAACCAGATTGAGGGCACATGGCGAGTGAAAGAACGTGCCTTATCGTCGGGACCTCTGACACAAATACTCGCAACAACAAGACCATTACACTTCAACTTCCTACTTTATAATGTAGCGTACTAAAAATTATTTCTCCGCTACATAATGCTCATACGCGAACATCGAAGCTGTGTGAAGGACGGAAAGCTGCTTTTCAAGCTTGCTTTGTATTGCGAGTTGCTTTTTGTAACTCTTTTTTGCTGCAAATTATTTTTTGTTATTTCGATCTAAATTATGACAGTGTTTTATTTTGAACCCTCCTGGATAAACGATTTGCTACCGAACCGAGGTCACAAAATGGATTTATAACAGCTTGGTTTCTCGTTAAGCGTGATGTCATGTGAACTACATTACATCATGTCAGTTGCTGAAGGCGACTCCTTTATTTATTTTTCATGTGCTATAAAATTTATTGAAACGATGCATGCATTTACAAGATCTCATACAGTGGCCACTCGGGTTAGAATTATAGAATGTCCAAAATACACCTTAATTGTACTGATTTTTAAGGGCAGTTTTAAAAACGTCTCACTCTCCGCTCACACACACGATAAGTTTGTTTTGATAGAGCTTCGATAGAGCTAGGTTTTAGCTATTGGTGAACCGGTTTTCAAACTGGCCAGCTCAAGCTTCCGTAAAAGAAGTCTTTTACAGTTAGATATTTGTATTTTTACACAATACCTACGTACGTACCTACCTACAAAGTAAGTAAAGAAATGCAACTACTTAAATGAAGATGCGACAACAATGTTATGAATTGAAAAATTGCCTGCCAATTCATGTCAAAACCATCGTTAATGAATGTGCGAGCGAAGGTTCATAGTTTGTTGATATGAAACGCACTCTTCCTTGACACAACGTTGGTTCTTGAAATGCTTGGTATATCTCTATCTATGTACATAGACCTTACATAGACATAGGACAATTTCCATTTATTAAGAAGCGTCGTTTGAAACAATATCAATTTGCAGTTGTTAAGAAACCACTTCAAAATATGCATGACGAACGACGACACAATGCAGGTCATTTGGTCTGGGTCTATAACTCTATTTTAAGCGAGTTAATATAAATATAAGTACCTAGTCAGCCCAGTATAGCTTATGCATGTAATTCCATTTACTTCTAACTTCGATCATATTTGACCTGATTGAAACTTGATTTGTTTTAGATAAGGTATGGAATGTTACATGCATCTTTCGAAGAAAAGTATCAGATACTTTTCGATGCTGCAATTATGTGACTCATGAATTCCATACAGTGACTAAATATGGTCTGAGTCTAAATAAAATGCCTAGGTCTTTGAGCCTAGGTGAATGACTTCGATCGATTCACACACGTGGTTCACCTACCTGCTTTATTATAAGGTCAACAGACTTTATGTAGGTAGGTATCTACAGATTGTCCAGAAGTCTTGGACACTTATGGTAGTTGGAATGATCGAGAGTAAAGTCCTTTTATCTAAAGTTCAGCCACACAGCCTCCTTTTTAATATCATTCATAACTTTCTGGGCAGTGTCTGTTTGTGTGAGATAGACACCGTTGGCTGTAATAGTTTTGATGACTGAGACTATTATCTCTGAATCGGTCGGGGAATCACCTGCAACCTGTGTACCCGACCGGGAAAAATTTGTTTGTACGTGTGTTGGGTTTGTAGAATATAGTTGGAAAATCTTTAGTTTAACGTTTATAGTTCAGACGGTCAGTTACCTACTAAACGTCTGTTAATTTAATGGTTCCTCAAATGAGGTCGGATATTATATCACCGAAACATCTGCTAACGTTATCTTAAATCAGTACGCTGTGGACAATGACCCATTTCAGGATTGTTACCTATTTAAATATGATCCTGATCCTGTCAGGATATTTCTTTAGCATATCTTTACCATACCTAATTCATCTAACCAGATCAAGAAAAGAAAAGCATTCCTAGCTTACAAGAACCAAGAAAAGCATTCCTCTAACAGGTAGATACTTATTTGACTCTTGACTTGGATAGTAACGTAGGTATTACGAGAACAAAATATGACTATAAAGAAACAAATGACAGCTAGATTTATGTTTCGTTTGTTTAACATAATTTATTATATTTCTATTACTATTTTTAAGAAATAATCTAATAATTATTCTTTATTTAATGAAGTGATACGAATGATTTAAGCAAGTACCTATGGGGCCCAACAGAATCGAGGCAATTGTTTTAGCAAAAATAGACAATATTGAATTTTAGACTGAAAGTACTGAAACACTGTACCTATTCTGTTCTACCAGCGTGTGCGTTTAAAATTATGTCAAGTGTTAACCTGTTATCGAAGTGCAAAGATAACGAATCTGTGTCGCTTAAGCTGTAAAGTTCCGGGCGTTAGGTTGCGAACCGCGGCCGCTTCCGGGGCGAGCGCGTGGGCGGTGCTCGGCGTCCGGCGCAGCGGCGCGTGCGCATGCCGGCCGACACGCTCCGGCTCAAACGCACAGATGTTCCTTGTGATTTGCCCTTACCCAGATAAACAATCAGAATTATTACATCTTCTAGACTGAGCTCCATATTTTGGAATACTACCGTTGGTACTACCTAATTCATTACTACTTACAAATACCTATAGAATTTCGTAGAACTTTACATAAGTATTTTCGCAGACTTTTTTGGGTCATGCTACAGCTCAATCGCACAGACGCTCCTAGTGATTTGCCCTTACTGAGATAAACGTTCAGAATTATTACATTTTTTAGACTGAGTTTCAGACTTCCGACTACATACTGTATATATATGTTACAGTCAAAACCCTTAACTAGTCAATAACGTTAATGACTGGCAAAACCAGTCAATAACGTTATTGCCTAAGGTACTCAGTCAAAACCCTTATTGACTGATTTTGTCTAATAAAATCAGTCAATAACGTTATTGACTGACGTGCCTAGTCAAAACCCTTAATAGGTATGTCCTGGTTGGTCTTAGATCACCATCAGAACCGTTAGATGGTCGCTGCCAGAGTGGAAGTCTACTGTCTCGATCGCCGGTTGTTATTCCATAAGGACATGCCCAAGTCGTAGACGGCTCTTCACTTATGTTGACGGCAGCAAATACGTGGCCTCCCCTCCCAGAAGTCATAGACCACCCGGTAGTTACTCGAGGACTCGGGCTCAGTGCCACCGGCGAGCGAAACAGTAGACTTTCACTCTGACTGCCTCCATCTTCTATCTTCTATAAGATGCAATTCAGTGAGCGTGCACAATCGCTGCCCCATGACCTGATTATCCCAATTCCACCTCCGGGGATCGCGTCGCTGACTAGGATTACTCCTTTTATCAGCTGGTGAGATAGCAGACAAAAGCGAGCCTATCTTATTTTAAAAAATATAGGGTGAAATTTTACTAGTGACCGATAGCGAAAACTCAGAACCGGCTGGTGATAAGGAACAATTTTCCATAAGGAACATAGGTCGAAATACGAAAAAAATTTTTGGACCTCCCATACAAACTTGGCGATCAGCTGATATCAGTTACTATGGGAGGGCCAAAATATTTTTCGTATTTCGACCTATGTTCCTTAGGGAAAGTTGTTCCTTATCACTAGCCGGTTCTGAGTTTTCGCTATCGGTCACTAGTAAAATTTCACCCTATATATATCGATCCTGACGGTTACTATGCAGTAACCACTCCTACCCGCCGCATCGCACCATAGCTCACCGCACCGTACTGCTACCCGCCGCATCGCATCTAAACTAACCGCACATCGCTCATAATCTCACCGCAAATCAGTGCTACTCGCCGCATCACACATCGAAACTCTCCGCACCGCACTGCTTTTCGCCGCATAGCACATAAACTCACCGCAACGCCGTGCTACCCGCCGCATTGCTCATAATCTCACCGCAAATTAGTGCTACTCGCCGCATCGTACACCGAAACTCTCCGCACCGCACTGTTTTCCACCGCAAAGCACATAAACTCACCGCAATTCAGCGCTACCCGCCGCATCACACAACAAAACTTCCCGCACCGCACTGCTTTCCACCGCAAAGCACATAAACTCACCGCAATTCAGCGCTACCCGCCGCAACACCCAACAATACTTCCCGCACCGCACTGCTTTCCGCCGCAAAGCACATAAACTCACCGCAATTCAGCGCTACCCGCCGCAACACACAACAATACTTCCCGCACCGTACTGCTTTCCGACGCAATGCACATAAACTCAGCGCTACCCGCCGCAACACACCACAATACTTCCCGCACCGTACTGCTTTCCGCCGCAAAGCACATAAACTCACCGCAATTCAGTGCTACCCGCCGCATCGAACACCGAAACTCTCCGCACCGAACTGTTTTCCGCCGCATTGCACATAAACACACCGCAACCCAGTGATACCCACCGCATCGCGCACCGAAACTCTCCGCACCGCACTGATTTCCGTCGCACTGCACATAAACTCACCGCAACGCAGTGCTACCCGCCGCATCGCACATAAACTCACCGCAACGCAATGGTTACTGCATAGTAACCATCAGGACCGTTAGATTTTTTTTCAAAACCCTTGTGTTGTATGGTTGTATTCAGTTTGCAGACGATACAACCCTATTAATAAAAAGTAAAGATATTAATCATTTTGAATATGATACAAATAAGGCATTTGAAGACATTACAAAATGGATGACAGCAAATAATCTCTTCAACAATATTAATAAGACCAAAATGTTACAGTTTTCATCATATAACTCAAACCCACAAGAAATAAATATAAATTATAATAACGATACAATAACGGAGGTCAGTAGCTTGAACTTTCTGGGTATTCAAATAGATAAACATTTGAACTGGAAGGAGCACGTAAAACTAGTCTGTACTAAACTTAATCGGTTTGTGTTCGCACTGCGGAGATTGAGACAGACTGTGTCAACTGAGGCTGCCCTAACGGCCTATCACGGTTACGTATCATCTGTTCTCAAATACAAACTGATACTATGGGGTAACTCAGTTGATGTAGAAAAGGCTTTTAAAGTGCAGAAAAAGAGTATCCAAAGGATTTGCAATGAAAAATTCGATGCTAGCTGTAAATCCTTATTTAAAAAGTTAAATATATTGCCACTGCCATGTATGTATATCAGGGACATTTGTATTTTTCTTAAAAACAATCCAAATTATTGGCAAAAGCAAAGCGAAATTAGTGGAAGGCAAAGAAGGAATCATATTATGAACATGCTATACCAGCCTCCTGCGCGTAAGGACATTTATAGGAAAAATGTTTTTAATATGAGTATAAAAATTTTTAATAACCTGCCTGAGGATTTGAAACCACTGACCGGCTCTAGTTTTAAGACAAAACTGACAAATTGGCTGCAACAAAATTGTTTCTATTCTGTTAATGAATTTATGAATTATAGAATTAATCTCAGATATAATTAATGAATAGTTTTGACATTTGATATATTATGACATTTTAACTATTTTGACATTTTAAATTGTATACTTAAATATGTAATATTTGCACGCTTGCATGCGAGCTGAACATTATGTGCTTATTATTATAATAAGATCGATTTTAACTATGTTCTTGCAAATAAACTTTCTTGATTCTTGATTCTTGATTCCTTAATAGGTACGTCCGACCCGGTGGTAGCAACTTAGACTGCCTGCCTGGCTGGTCTGAGATCACCATCAGGACAGTTAGATGGTCGCAGCTAGAAGAAAGCCTACAGCCTCGCTCGCCGATTGAACTAGGCGGGAGCCTAACAACCACCGTCGTGAAGTCTATGACATCTAGGAGGTGAAGCCACGTATACGCTAATGTCAGCATTAGATAGTGAAGAGCCGTCTGCGACTTGGGCATGTCCTCAGAAATATCGCTCGAGACAGTCAGCCAGCCAGTCTAGGTTGCTGCTACCGGGGCAGAAGTACCTATTAAGGGTTTTGACTGGGCACGTCAGTCAATATCGTTATTGACTGCTTTTAATAGATAAAACCAGTCAATAAGGGTTTTGACTGAGGCTCTTAGGCAATATCGTTATTGACTGGTTTTTCCAGTCAATAACGTTATTGACTGGTTAAGGGTTTTGCCTGTAACATATACATGTAATACATTACAACTTACAAATGTAGAGTTTCGTAGAACTTTACATAAATATTTTTAGACTTTTCAGGTCATTCTACAACTCTATCGCACTCACCCGCTCATGCAGATAAACATACCTACAGAATTATTACATCTTCTAGACTGAGCTCCAGACTTTAGACTACTATCTTATTCATTACAACTTACAAATGTAAAATTTCGTAGAATTTTCAGATTCTTCTTTGAGATTTGCCCTTACCGAGATAAACATTTACAATTACCTTCTTCTTCATCAGGTCCAGACTGCTACCTAATTTGTTACAACTACCTGTTACAACTTACAAATGCAGAGTTTCGTAAAACTTAATTTGTTTATTATTAGTTAGTATGCCTACAAACTTGGCTGAACATTAGTTTTATCACAAATACCTGTCATCTACAAAATGTAGAGTTTTACAGTTTTCATTGACTTAACACTTTATTTAATAGGCACTACCTATCTACCATTTGTTTAATTGTGTGTTAATTCAGCCTTAATATGTGTATTTCCGTAAATAAGCAGGTTCATTACATTTTTGACACATTTGTGCTTGTTTACCCTAACCTAACCTACTACTACTTATAATAAAACGTAGAGGCTCTATCAATAGAAGTAATTTTTGCAATACTTATTTCATACTTGTACGTATGTATGTAAATGTAATGTATAGCAACAAACGATTATAGGACAGATGAGTCATTAGTTGCAATTCAAGGAACGGGCTGGATAAACAATCATTGCAGTGTCCCAGTGATAACTGCCATTCGCACATCCCGCTCCCCGCGCCCCTCGGTGACCCCCCGCGTCCCTCGCTTCCCGTATAGCGTAGTCTGGACCACGTGTACCTATAATACCTATGCATGTAGGTATATATTATCTATCATATTTCACATTATTGTTTCTGCATTCCACGATATAAGTATTTGAATTACGCATTTCCACACATTGTATGGTATGACTCAATCGGTGGTGTCTCCTAAAACCTAAAACAAAATGCTCTACATATCTCCATAGAGTGCAGGAAACCCAATTCTTGACATAATATAAATTATTCGTAGTAAACAAAGCTCGTATCTTTGATACAGTTTGTTAGATCTAACCTCAGACAGATGTATGTTAAACGTTTGAGTTATTCCTGAAATACCCGCAAGCAAGCGTGCTGCACAGGTGCGTGCGCGCATGGTGCAATGTAAATGCAGTTCGTCATAGTGTTGCCTGTCTGCACTTTGTTTGCAGTCATTCCACTTCGCATTTTCTTCGCTTAGATATTGGTATACAGTCACAGAATAGACAATAGTATGTAGTATAGTACTACATACAGAACGGACACTCACCCCCCGCACCCGCGCCGCTTACCCGCCCCCGCCCGCGAAATGTCAAAAAATTAGTGAAGACTTAAGTGAACCAAAGTGCTAGGTATGGTGCTGGACTTCTTGCATGTTCGTTTCATTCAAGAAGGTTTCATCGTGGTTTCTTGTAGATATTAGACTGAAACGAAGGAGGTGCCGGCCATATTCATGTCCATAAAAAAAGGCGCGAACATTTGAACTGAGTTCGCCTTAGATTCGCGGACGGATAAAAGTATCTCTTAATAAAATTGTTGGATAAAATAAAAAATGGTGCGATATTGTGCCGTGTACGGCTGTATGTCCACAAACAGAGACCCAGACAGGAGATTTTTTCGTTTTTCGTGGGAAGAAAAGAGGCAAGAACCTACCTACCTAAGAAGAAATCGGTTCGTATTCTTAACTACTTTCGACTCACATTTAATCGTAATAGATCGATGTAGGCCCCTAAACAATGTTAAATTAGCAGCAACTAGTCGGTACATTATTTTATTTATTACATACTCTTTGGTAGGTAGGTACTGTACGTAGTCATTAGTTGTATCAAAATATCTAAATTAACGCGAATGTCAACCCTGCACTCACACGCCTGTCGTTATGCACACAAACTTAAGTAAAAATTACAGTTGTCTATAACGAGCCCATTGTATGGAAGTGTCCGAGGTGTGATACAGTCCAAATCAAATATTAGGAATGTTTCCAAGATTTTCAGACCTGAAATGTCACTATCCCGATGGCATGAAACCCCTTCCTGTTTATGACCTGAATCCCGTCTTCCTCGGCGACACTGACTTCAACCCCAAATTAAGCAAAGCTATTCACTATGGCAACTAGATAGTGCTAAAAAAAGCTGGCAACACTGTGACTTACGCAAACGCACGTATTTATTTGCTGAAAATGGATTTCTGTAGCATCTGTCTGTATTCAGCGGCTAAGCTGTTGTTAGTAGGTAGATATGCTTAGTTCCGAGAATCCTAATTTGTGCACATGTTCTGCAAAGCTTCACGCTCATGCTGAAGACAGTTCGAGCTTAAGTTTCAACTTTCTGAGAATCGCGACTCACAATCCAAAACAAAAGTCGCCTTAAAAATTGGTAAAGGGTTCTTACCTCGATACAACATTATGCGTTACCGAAAAGTTTAAAACAGTTTATACCTAGACTAAGTTGATCAAGTTATGAACTAAATATGAACTTTATCCTTAGTTCTCTTTATTAAACATTGTCGTAACTATGTCAAATGTTACAAAAAGATGCGTTCGCGTGGATTTACGAGCGGTTTGCCGGAATCTGGTGACCCCGCTGGATCGTAAACGCGTTCTCGATACGCCTCACCCGCGCATTTAGTTGGGCTATATTCTATGACTTGTATTCTGATAGATAACGCTAATTTATATTTTGACCCGAAGTCAACATAGTATCATATGATATTTTGATCTAGAGCAAGTTCTAAGTCGCATATGTAAACATGGAATGTATTCAATTATTATAGAGCTACTAAAACAGCTATTTAATGCATTAATCTACACTAACGAAATCAAAAATGGTCGACTGCGGCCGGGACTTAGACATTTATGGAAATATTAAAGCACCGTGAATGAATAAATCCTAATGAATTACACTGTGCACTAAACTATAAACGCATGAACTGTCAAGTTTGTTATGTTTATTAATAAGCAATAGTCGGTAGTCTCTGTAGTAATGGTGTAATGGTAACATCTCGCTATGTCAGCGACCGACGCTAAATATAGCGCGGGATATGGCAGCACATTCAACTGGCTTTTGTTACCGCACTGAAACTATTGACCTATTTCACTTTACTGGAAGTAAGCAATAACTTTCAGTGCAACGTTCGCGGCTATAAAAGCTCGAGCTGTGAGTAACCAACCACTCCGTGGTTACGCGTTGCGTTGCGGTGCAATGTGCAATATGACGTACAGGATGTAAAAAATGCTGAAAATGTTTCAAACATCAATTTGGCCGTGAAACCATTAGAAACTGAACAACTGATTCCGAAGGAACACAGATAGCAACTGTTTTCGTTCCATATTGGCGTCCAAGTTACTTAGTCCATGTATACTTTGACGGTGGCAACGCGGCTTTAGACGCCCAAGTCATTGTGTATGGATAAAACGTAAGTTTTCATAGGTACTTAATTTCTTCTTAATTCCTTTATTTCTTAGTATGGCAAATGCCCCTCAATATAGCGAGGGCCATGTTCAGCAGTGAATTGTTGTAGCGGTTGAGGTTGTTTTATGTTGTTTTACCTACCGGTGCACCTCTTGAAATGTTTTCAGCAATTTTTTTACACCTTTTATGCGTGACGCGGTTACGAGTAACGATGCATTTGCTGGACGCAGCGAAATAGTAGGCTAGCGGTTATTGATACTTATACACGAACTTACCAAAGGAGCTGCAGTCGTTTAATAGGTAGGTACTTATTCTATTTTAATTAGATTTAAATTAGTAGTACCTACTAATGCGGAGCAAAACATATTCGAAATCGTAGTCAAATTCGGGGAAAAGCTCGGATTTAATTGAATATATAATGCCCACGTATATTATACGGTACAAAAAAATAGATACCTGTATATCTTTAACTTTGCAAGCTTTAGATACTCACTTAGAAAATTAGAAGCTTTAAGTTAATTAAATACGTATTACTATATTATAATACGTATTTACTATATTACAACTAGATATCCGCCAAGCGGTTTCTCCCGCAGCTGTTTCCACGTGGGGAAGGTATGTTTTCCGCGGTAACAAACAGTCTGTGTTATTCCAGGTTATGCTCTATCTGTGTCCCAAATTTTATCCAAATTAGGTAACAAACAAAACTCTCGGATGTATAACTTGGTATGGATATCCCTTAATGTCCAAAAGCACACAACTTGTGCACTTGTAAAGTGACGTGGACGTGATACAGCGCTACTGATATCGGTGAAATGTAAAAATTCAGGAACGTCGAATACTTCCTCTTGGGTTCATTGGTCTCCCGTCTACGTCATGCCCGATAAAAGAGTGAGTGATGAATTGCGCCCGAGCATTGACAGGGAGCGAAGGAACCAACTGCCCTATGCAGCGTACAAACCCCGCACGACGATAAAATTAGACTACGCTATCCAATAGCTGCATAATCACAAGTGCAGTTGCATCGTAATTTTTAATCCTATCAGATTGACAGTCAGATATAAGCATCTTTTACGTTTGAGAATAAAATGCCTTATAAAAGCATCACGTGTTGCGTTGATCACGAGTTTCGTTGATACGTGGCACTGTGGGAGTTATTTTAATTATTTCGGCAATAATTGCAAAAATTATGTTATGTATCGGGCGACAAGTTGATAACAGCTTCCCGTCGCGGCATCGATAAGGGCCGTGTTTGTGTCGCGACCTCGTTCCGAAAGCTTTGTCAATGGAAGCTGATTTTGACCTATTTTATGTCCTCTCGATAGACTGCGGTATAATTCATGCCTGCATCCCCGTCGTTGATCACATTTTCCGTATTTAGCACAAGCGATAAATCTCGCCGGTTACGGAAACGCTACTTGATTGTCTGCTTCCTTTGGCTTTTTAGTCAAATAAGAATATAATTTTGTAAAGATTTTCTTGCTTTACGTTCATAATAGGTACATATGGTACTTCCCTTATAAATGTTTTTTATATATGTACCTTGTTATTCGATAATCAAAACTGCTAAACCAATTTAAAAAGTTCGTTATCCCTTTCAAAACTACCTCTACTTTAAGTTTGCTTCTATCTACTTCAGGTCAAACAGGGGAGATAATGTAGCGGTTGATATTTTTATTATAATATTTACCTATCAATAAAAATAAAAATGATAAATCATCCTAGTTAAAAGTTGCCAATTAATTACGATATTAATTTGACTATTTATGCCGCCGATATACTTAGCTTAAAAGAATAACCCAATATTCTTATGCGTACCACCAGGATAGCGTCATTCATCCGTTAGTTTATCAAAGGTTACAACCTTTAAAACACGGAATTAGCCTAAATATTTGGTTGATAAGATAATAATTCAACAAGTTCTTATTCCTATTCCTACTATAAAACATTATAAAATAACTTGCCTTTGCCCTCCATGTAACTTAATTTCCGCCACTCAGTACTCACCTACCTACCCCATAAAATATCTATTTACATTTCAAATGTGCTTTGGCATTTTTTTTATATCGCCTAGGTTATAAATATGTAGCAAAAGGATACTTATAATACTTATACAATAGTCAGTAGAAATTAATCGATTTTAATTCAAAAGAAACATTACTTTTATTTTCTTGAAAAAAGTTAATCCCAAGTAGGTACCTAAGTACTGCTTAGTTTCTACACAAAAATAGATCTAATAGATAAATATTTTAAATAAAACGAAACGTGCTTTATATAATTTATATTTTTTAGGTCACGAGGCCGCGAAATGATATTTTTTGTAGTTTGTTTCTGATATGTATGCCTTTAAGATTATAATGGAGCAAAGGTTACGGTAACATCACTTCATATTATTATATTTTATTAATGGATGAAGCAATATAAGTCGTAAAATCTTTTTTACAATCACTTCATATTGATAAAAGGTAGAATGCATTAAAAAATTTTAGAATGCAAAATAAATTTTCGCATTTACGTTTAAGGAGTGATCTAGTACAAAAGGGATTGTTTCTGTAGTTGTTATTTACAATACTTTTACCAAGATAATAAGGTTATTTGGGTGTATACATGTTTAGTGTTTGCTTTATATAAAAAAAAGGTAGGTGATCCAAAAGATGGCACCAAAATAAAGTATAAAGAATGCTAAAAACCCTTAAAATACTTCAACCATACCACTCAGCAGGCTTGCATATTGATAAAACCTATAACATTCATTACATTTACATTACATAACATTTAAGTAACTGACTGCGTTAACTTTTTCGAATCGTACGTCGGAAAACGTTTAAGTTATAATTGGCCAGATGATATCAGTGTTTTGTTATACTTACATATAAAGATAGCCTCTGTGTCGCTGTGCTGTACTACCTACTTAAATATCTTATCTTTTTTTTTCATAACAACCGGACCGTTGTCAAATGGAACCACTTGTTAATTGGAAATTCGAGTCGTTTTCTGTTATGTACTCGTCAATGATATATATTATCCATTTTGTATATCCAATAACAACTAAATATACAAGTAGGTAGTTATAACAAAGACCTTGTGCATAGGAATTATCATTCAAATAAGATAAATCAGTTTGTAAAATTAAACAATTCGCCTAAGATACGCAGCGCTGCGCCGCGCCGCTGCTATTATCAGGGAGGAGGCTATTTAAGATAATGAAAAGGATACGCTACATGCTTGGACATTGACAAGCTACATGTTATGTAAAATTTTATAAGCTGACATCTGGCAATATTGCACATCCAAGCCTATGATTCTGAAGAAATTTTCCTATGAAACAGGTCGAAATGTGAATGATATTTACCTGCCATAAAAATTTACTTTGTACATTTCGTACGGCACGTCCATATTTTTAGGGTTTCGTAGTCTACTAGAAACCCTTATAGTTTCGTCATGTCTGTCTGTCTGTCTGTCTGTTTGTCTGTCTGTCTGTATGCCGCGCCCTCATATCTTCGTCAGTTTTAGAGCTATCGACATGAAATTTGGTGAGAAAATAGATCGTGTTGACCCAAATATAAAAATGTTAAGAAAAAATTATTTTAAATGTCCCATACAAGTGAAAGGGGGGCAAAAATTTTTTTTTTCTTCTGTAATATTGAGTAGGATATCGTTGAATAGGTCTTTTAAAACTAAGATGAGGTTTCTTTGAAACAAAGTCACTAAAATGTTTCTGTCACGAGATATTTACTTTTAAAAAGGGCGTTTTCGACCCATAATTTGTTCCAGCTGTAACTTCTAAAGTATAAAAGCTAAAAATTTGAAATAAATATGGAATATAGCTTACAATCTGAAGTTACAATGAAAACTATAACGGATATTGTACCCTTAAAGGTTTCAGAAAAAATTGAGATTTTCTATTTGCGGTTGGTCATCATACTGCTGCTAACAAACCAGCAACAAATTAAGTTTGTAATGCTGAAAAACCTGATATTTAAACGTTGACTACGAAACCCTATTTGTGGGCGTGTCTGACACGCTCTTGGCCGGTTTTTCCTATTGAATAAGAAAAGTTATTTCTTATCTCCAGCCCGCCCTGTTTTTAGTTTCTTTAGCATTTGGCTGTTAATAAAGTATTACGAGGGCAACTCTTCAAAAGGTGTGAATATCACGGATATAGAAGTCCAAGGAAGTGGACGATCAAAAAAGTGGACAGAATCAAGATCAAGAAAGTTTCAATAATTGCAGTTTTAAAAGAAAGAAAACAATCAAAAAATTGAAGATCAAAGGACTGGACGACCAAGAAATTGTATGAAATCAATATAAAGTCCTTTTCCTTTAGCATTTACATGTAAAAATAATACAAGAGCACATAATAGAACAAATGTTCAAACTGTGAACATCAAGGAAGTAATAATAAAAAAGTAGACTGTCTAGAAAGTGGTCAATCAAGAAAAAAACGATCAAAGAACTGGACGATCAAGGAATTGTATGAGATCAATATAAAGTCATTTTCTTTTATCTTTAATTGCCAAAAAATAAAAAATACAAGGAAATAATTACAACTGCACATAAAGGAACAGATGTTCAAGGTGTCAACATCAAGGAAGTAGACGTCCATGAAGGAGTACGACCATGGAAGTGGATAATCAAAATAGAGGTAGTAAACTATCAAGAAAGTGGTTAATCAAGAAATAAAACGGTCAAAGAACTAGCTAGACGATTATGGAATTATATGTGACCAATATAAAGTTCTTTTCATTTAGACTTTTCCTGTCAAAAAAATTACAATTACTCATAAAAGAAAAAAATGATTAAGTGCCAACATCAATGAAGTAGACGTCCATGAAAGTGGTCGATTAAAGAAGTGGAAAATTAAAACCGAAGGCAATCTAAATAGTGCTCAATCAAGAACGGAAACAATCAAAGAACTGGACGATCAAGGAAATATATTACTCGTAAATCAATATAAAGTTCTTTTCCTTAAGTGTATACCTTTCAAAAAATTACAAGAGCACATAAAAGAACAAATGTTCAAGGTGTGAATATCAATGAAGTAGACGTCCATAAAAGTGGTCTATCAAAGAAGCGAAAACGTAGACAATCTAGAAAGTGCTCAATCAAGAAAGGCAACAATCAAACAACTGGACGATCAAGGAATTGTATAAATTCAACATGTGGGCTTCCGCGCATGAAGGGTCCATCATGACTACCAAAAACATCAACTTTTCTATTTTTTATATTATTTCGTGAATAGGGTTTGGTCCTCAAGAGACCAACAGCCACTGCGACCTGTGAAGATCTATTGTAGCTAACCCTATATGACCTCATCTAGTCAGGCTAAATATTACTGTCCTCAACTAGATTGAGGCCATGAGCCCGGACAATGGGGACAAGATGAGGCCACACATCGTCCGGCTTCTAATTTGCACAAGTGCATCACTCTGGCAGAGGACTTAATTTTCCTCAGCATAGATCCTGCAAAATGGGACCTATGTCAGTCCTACCTGCAGTAGTTTTTTGAGGTTACAATGGTCTGTAAGAGCCATGCATGATAACCAAATTATTGTTTCCAAAAAGGAGGGAATAGTGCTTCCCTTCCATTTTGCCCTTTCGGATATCAACTTTTCTAACACTTTTTTGTAATGGGCACCCACCCACAGATGCAACACCGAAAATATCAATTTCACAAAAAGACAAATATCTCGGAAACTAAATGCCGACACTTGGACCTTTACGCGTGGAAGCCCAGAGGAGCTCCCTCGCCACGCAGCTTCGCCTTGCAAAGTTCTTTTTCTTCAGCCCATACTGATCAAAATAAAATTACAAGAGCACATAAAAGAACAAATGTTCAAGGTGTGAACATCAAGGAAGTAGATGTCTATGAAAGTGAACGCCCAAGAAAGTGGACAATCAAAAACGTAGACTATTTCAAAGTGCTCAATCAAGAAAGAAAACTTTTAAAGAACTGGACGATCAAGGGTTTGTATGAAATTAATATGAAGTTCTTTTACTTTAGCCTATACCTGTCAAAAAATGACATGAGCACATAAAAGAACAAATGATCAAGGAAGTAGACGTCCGTAAAAGTAGTCGAAGAAGTGGACGGACAATCATACACGAAGACAATCTAAATAGTGCTCAATCAAGAAAGGAACAATTCAAGAAATGGACGATCTATCTGAGACGCTAAGCACATTTTGTGATATTTCTTTCCTAGTATTATGAAACTTGGTACAGTTGTTCTTTAGGTGCTAGTGAGTAGATTAAGCCCGGTTGACAAATGGTTCCGCACCTAAGGGGGGAGGGGGAGGGGGGGGGAAGATTTCTTGTTCCGAGTTTCGCTCTAAGCCATACAACTTATAAATTAATGCTATTATGGCAAGTGTGGTATCATTTTCGGGTGAATCATAGACGGGGGTATTCATTTATGGAACAAAAAACTCACGTTTTCCTAAGAAAAAATAGAAAAAATAACAAAAGATGTAAAAAAAAGAAAAAGCTATACTTTTAGCGTTAATTATACTCTATAATAATAGAAAATTGAAACAATAAAAAATCAGGCTATAATGCTACATTTATATAGATTATAAATATATATGATACATTAACACTTTATCATTGGAAAGTAGGTGAAAAAAAAACTTTTCGCTGGAAGGTGTGTCTTGCTTTATGTTGCATCACAAGTCATTGTATTGACATAAAATTTGTATGACGATATGGATTCCTTTTCAGGTTATTATAACTGTAACTTTCAGTTATGAGCTGTGTATAAAATTATGGAATTAAAAATCAATTTTCTTATATCTTCATTACAATCATTAATATTATATCTATAATCCTCCAAACAAATTTTAACTGTCTCAAAATAGTAAAAACGAGGTACTTACCGCGATTTCATTTTTATTTTAGTTGTCTGATATTTCGATCCAGTTTTATGGGTCATGATCACTATTGATCACGGTGCAACCACGAAAGTTTAGGACAGTTTATTAACTGTGTCTTGAAACAGCGCTGTAAATAACAAATAATTATGATTTCCAGCATTTTCCATACTTACGTATTTGAATCAGACAAAGAGGTTTGCATTACTGATGGTATAAAATGTCCTGACCAGTAACTCCCGTAACGTGGATAATTTAGCGCCATGCAACCACGAAGAAGCCGATTCTAGGATGATGGTACATGTATGTAGCTGATGCTGCCATGCATGTCTTTAAGCAGGTGATGGTACGCACGGTAGATACTGATGTCGTTGTGCTAGTGCTATTGCCTTAGTGCACGAATTGCCAGACATAGACGAATTGTGGGTTCACATCGGAACTGGTAAAAATCACCGGTACATCAATTGTCAGGAAATTGCTGCTTCTTTAGGAAGAAGCTTTCAACGGAAGAGGCAAAAAGAGTGCGTTTGAGGCTTGGCAAGCATATCCGGAAGTAAATAAAGGCTTTTTAGCTGCATATGAGGGGCATATTGATGACGCTATTCCTTTCATTGAAAAATATGTTACTATCCTATATGACAGGTAAGTAACTTTCGTTCACAACAACGCAGCATAATTCAACAATAAAGCCTTGATTCTAAAATATATAATACTTAATTCCAGATCTAGCACTTGCACGGAAATAAATGAATGCCGCAAACATTTGTTCACGAATAAGGACCGTCAGCTTGACAACATTCCACCTACGAAAGGGGCATTACTCCAGCATTTTCTACGGGCCGTGTATCAGGGTGTACACACATGGGGTCAACTCTCGCGTATCCAAAGTCTTCCTTGTCCTTCTAACTGGGGCTGGAATAGAATGGACGATGAATGGCTACCTCTGTGGAGTAACATGCCCGTAGCCTCAGAGGCTTGCCTCGAAATAATAAGATGCAGATGCAAAACAAACTGTGGCGGCAGGTGTAAGTGCTTGAAAAACCAACTACAAATGTACAGATTTATGTACCTGCAGTGGTAATTGCAATAAAACATAAACTATGTTTCATCCAATATGTAAATATAAAAAAAACCAAGTAAATAAAATATCGAATATTATATCTGTTACGCTTTTTTACATGTTAACTTATTTTACTATAATTTCAAGACAGCAAATCATAATTATTTATTATTTACAGCGCTGTTTCAAGACACAGTTAATAAACTGTCCTAAACTTTCGTGGTTGCTCCGTGATCAATAGTGATCATAACCCATAAAACTGGATCGAAATATCAGACAACTAAAATAAAAATGGAATCGCGGTAAGTACCTCGTTTTTACTATTTTGAGACAGTTAAAATTTGTTTGGAAGATTATAGATATAATATTAATGATTGTAATTAAGGTATAAGAAAATTGATTTTTAATTCCATAATTTTATACACAGCACATAACTGAAAGTTACAGTTATAATAACCTGAAAAGGAATCCATATCGTCATACAAATCTTATGTCAATACAATGATTTGTGATGCAACATAAAGCAACACACACCTTCCAGCGAAAAGTTTTTTTTTTCACCTACTTTCTATTGACAAAGTGTTAATGTATTATATATATTTATAATCTATATAAATGTAGCCAGCCTTTATTGTTTCAATTTTATATTATTATAGAGTATAATTAACGCTAAAAGTATAGCTTTTTCTTTTTTTTTACATCTTTTGTTACTTTTTCTATTTTTTCTTAGGAAAACATGAGTTTTTTGTTCCAAAAATGAATACCCCATCTATGATTCACCCGAAAATGATACCACACTTGCCGTAATAGCATTAATTTATTAGTTGTATGGCTTAGAGCGAAACTCAGAACAAGAAATCTTCCCCCCCCTCCCCCTCCCCCCTTAGGTGCGGAACCATTTGTCAACCGGGCTTAATCTACTCACTAGCACCTAAAGAACAACTGTACCAAGTTTCATAATTCTAGGAAAGAAATATGACACATTGATATTTTATGGGCTTAGCGTCCCAGGTAATCAAGGAACTGGATGAATAAAGAGAAGAGGACGTATACAAGGTGTTGCTGGCCAATGATTTATGCAATTATGAGGAAAAAAACAACCTCCATAGTTCGAAGGGTGAGGGGTAGCAGCAACAAGATTCTGAAACTGATAGCTGATAGAATGGATGCAGCAGTGTTCCGTCGATTTGCTCTTTTACATGTTAATTAAGTCATACATACATACATACCTATACTGGACTAACATAGTTTCATAAGTGATGTGTTTTGCTTTGTTGTACTCATAAGCTATGGACTGTAATTGTCTGATAGATAACAAACATTTTTTTTAAATGTAAATTTCACCATCACGGTAGGTGTAGCCTGTTGTTTGATAAAATAAAGCACGGATGACAACCTGCTATTTTCTTGTCTGTTCGGTAGCCTTGTGAGGTAAGACTTTGTCAATGGGCGCTTGGTCTACTTACCATAGTAACTTCTAAGATATGTATAACATAAAAAATCGACACGACGTTCAGCTTTTTTATGTAGCAAGCAAAGTGTTGTTTAGATTTAGAGCACTTTAGAGGATAACGAATTATTTTAGTATAGTGCCTACAAAATTGTGTAGGTTAGCGAAACGTAAAATAAAATAATTATAATAACAAAGCATAAAGTAATTCAAAAGAAGATTAGGTTATAGGTTGGGGTGAGTACCTTCACCTTTAGGAACAGCCACATCAGACCACTGCTGGACATGGGCCTCTCCCTATCGGGGGGGTATTGCCATAGTAACCACGCTGGGCAAGCGGATTGTCGAGCACAGCGCAAAATGTTTAATTCACAGGGAATGCTACTGCTTATTCCTAGGAAAATTAACCCCCAGTCGCTTTTTAGGACACCCGAGGGTAGAATTGGGGTGATGCTATTTTAAGGAGGCATCACACGGGGTGAAAACAATTGAACTCTATCCCAATATCTATATCTAATTAAATTGTTTATTCATCTTCACGCGTAGTGATGGAAACTGAAAAATGTAGAGTTTCAGTATAACTATGGCCTATCTAGGTTAGGTTTGGGATTTGCCCGAGCAAAACATTAGACTTGAAAATTTAATCCTAAGGTTTTCACTAATAAATATATCGAGTACAGTCTTGTGAAAAGTAGTAAAAACAGATTGCGTTCCATTGATAAAATCTTGTAAAAAGTCAGATTGTCTATCTACAGAAGGAGTCTAAATTCTAATGCTATTCGAAAACTTAAATAATTCTGAATCTTGTATGTATTATTACGTGGTAACGCAAAATTAGGTAGGTTACTTAATCATTAACTGTGTTATTTTTGGTTATATTTTGTTTCGGTACTGAATAAATGCGAAATGTAGTTTTGGCGGTCGCGCGTTGATGTCTTTTACAGGTGCAAAAGACGATTCGGCAGGTTCTGAAGTAATATATCAATATTTAAGTAAATTGGAAGTGTACTTACAGCCAGAGTGGGTTGTATCGTGAAGAAAAGCAGCAGGAGCACGGCAGCCACGAGATGGAGCGCGTCAAGGCGCGCACGCGCGGCGGCCGGGCCCGACATGCCTGCGCCGCACTACTGGGCGCGCGCCCTCTCGCCGGCCGGGGCGCACGCCCGCGCAGCGCCGCGCGGGGGGACCCGGGGGTGAGCAGGCCTCCGCCCGAGCACTCCGCGCTCCTTAGTATCCCGGCTCGAACGGCGCGCGCGCACGGGACACTGGCGCAGCGCGCTTCGGGCCATGTCGGTCCACGTAATATGGTAAGCTCTAAAATCACAAGTCAAATTTGCCACCATAAAAAAATGTCGTTTCATTTATTCGAAGTGTTCTCATATAAATTACAGACTTTCTGAAGGAAGACTTTTAACTTTTTCAATTTACAAGAAGTTTTATGTCGTTTCAACCGAGGTAGGTCGTTAAAGTTGCTCTAATAAATTTCCATTTTCAGGTTGGTGGCGTTGTTGCCGGTACTAGGAGTAAATACGGTGAGTGTTACAAGTTTCGTGAGCTTTTTATTTTACTCGGTGGTGATTAAATATGCATTAGATAAAACTTGTGAAAAAGTTGTGGAGCGCGGGTGCTGCGTTTGTCCGCCGTCGGCGCGCCGCCGCCACCCCGCCGCCGCCGACTCGTCAGTCCGCTTGCATTCGTCTTTTTGCAATTTCGCCAAACTTAAATTTCGCCAAAGTCCTTTCAATGTCGATCAGTCAAGATTTTTTAATGTCACTTTTTACGATAGTTTAACTTTCGGTCCGCTATCAACATACATAGATGCATCTGCCCTTAACTTTGATTATTTTTGCTTCTGTACTACGCTAGGGCAGATATAAATACCGATAAATTAATAAGTTCTACTTATGTTGGTTTGTTTGTTTGAACGTACCTATGTATAACGCAATAGCAGAGACCGACAAAGTTTATCGTCGCTCGGATGTATCGCGTCGGTCTTGCGCAAACCTACTCTTATACTCTATATAGGTACTCTTCTC
The DNA here is from genome assembly GCA_024500475.1 of Phthorimaea operculella. Classification (NCBI taxonomy): domain Eukaryota; kingdom Metazoa; phylum Arthropoda; class Insecta; order Lepidoptera; family Gelechiidae; genus Phthorimaea; species Phthorimaea operculella. The sequence goes on along the minus strand of JANFCV010000037.1, from coordinate 1,989,012 downwards.
TTCATTATTAATAATAACCCCACACGTATAATAATTAGCTACATAAAAGCTTCCAGTCGACCCATAATATTTGCTCTTTTTATTAACTACCTTCAAAAAAGAAGGCTCTCACTACGACAAAATGAATTATAACAATTCATGACCTAAATAACGACTTAGGTATTTTAAGCAAACTGCAGCTTCTTTTCTTGAGGAAATATTCAGATAAAATTAAGTAGGTACGGTAGTTACCTATTTAGGGAGCTTACACCCTGCTACGGACATAACATGTGGAAACAAAAAACTAAATAACGAGAAATTAAATCGTAGGTACATCAGCAGTAAAACGATATTATTTCCTATTAACGAAAGCTTTTAAAAAGAAAATATTTATATGGTGTTGCCGACGTCAGTATGAAAAAGAAAAGTTTTATGCAATAACATTATTATAAGTCTAGGGACAGTTTTAATTAACAGGTTGATAAAGTTTTATTTTTTCTAAGGTTCTGCTATTACTACAACTTTTTCTTCAAAGCTATCAGAAAGAAACAGCCAATCATTTTTCGCTGAAGCTTTTGCCAGTTTTTTCACTATAGAAACTAGAAAAACGATGTTGCAACATCGAAATCAGTAATTTTGACTAAACTAAAACAATATTATTATTACTTTAGGCATAAATTTTTTGTTATAAACTTTAGAAATAAAATAACATAATATTGAAAATACATTTCGAATGGAGGTTACTTTGGTTTTTTTTTCAATTGATTGAACTTCATCTGACCGTGTTATAAAAAGCGAATTCTACTGAGTCTTAGATCCTCAACTGCAAAAGTTTCATTTTTTAGATTCTTGTGATTTTGATTGTCTAAATAATGTATGTCGGTGTTTTGGGAGAATAAGCTCATAACTAGTAATCTGTACGTAAAAAGAAAAAATAGATGTGTATTAAATTATGTATGTAAAATTATAATAATATAAATATTTTCAGAAAGTAAAGTAAATGTGCTAAAGAGATATGTAGGTAGGTTGGTAGGTAAGGTAGGTCCACGCATATCACAAAAGCGTTTAGGCCAGTTTCAATGCTTTTTTAAAATTACATAGTTCAAGGAGTTGTCCATCTTAAAAGTCGCGTGATAAAAACTACCAACTACATATAGTTTTTTAGCTAGAGACAATAAAGTTTTTCAATTGTAAAGTCGGTTTAACTTTTGCTTTGTTACAACAAATTTTAAAACGCCGTGAACAATTTGCACAGTCAAAAAAAACATTGTTTTTAATTTTGTATCATATAGTTTAACAAAAGAATGTTTTTTTCAGATAGCATACGATAGTTCTAGTTAAAAATTAAAATTATATTTCCAAGTTCCGTCCGGTATCAATACATAGTATAAAGTAAAGTCCCTTCCCGTGTCTGTATGTATGTTTCCTTATATCTTTAAAACCCCTCAAAGGATTTTGATGCGGTTTTTTTAGTATATAGAGTAAGTTAAGGGGCAGGTTCTTAAATATTCTTTACCTCAAATTTTAACCCCCAAAGGGATAAAAAAGGGGTCAAAAGTTTGTATGGAAAATTATTATTTTTAAATGCGATCTGTTTCAAAATTTGTGATTAAATCAAAGAGCTAAAATAATTAAACACGTGTTTCAGGGATTTTCGATTTTTAACCACTAGAGGGGTAAAAAGAGGGTTAAAAGTTTGTATGGAAAATCATTATTTTAAAATGCGATCTGTTTCAAAATTTGCGATAAGATCAAAAAGCTAAAAATAGGAAATAGGTGTTTCAGGGATTTTTGATTTTTAACCCCTAAAGGGATAAAAGATGGGTTGCAGCGGGTGAAACCGCTGACGGGCAGCTAGTGAAAAATAAAACTTCGCGTAGGTACGTTTATGCAGAATTTCCTAAAACTCTACCTGGATGCTCTGCCTACATAAATTCTCTCGCACATGTCTTTAGAACTCAAGTAAATTAGGTCGTTGTTAAGAGCCTTGTTCCTGCCTTTTTGAACAATATCTTTGAAGGATAAAAGTGTAGGTACTTACAACCGACAACGTACCTATTAGTTACCCTGTACTAAACTTATAGGCAGTGAAATGCAACTTATGCATGATGTCAAAAGCTGACTATGCGCCGTGTCGTATGACACTACGCTGTAGGTACAGTCACCATAAAATAGGTATTTTTAGATGTAGGAAGACACATAGAACCGTTTTCAGTTGAACAAGTTAATCTCACTAGCATGTTGTTAATAGGTAGTAGGATAGGTAAACCTATTAACAACTTGTTAGTCGGGTAAAAATACTTATTAACTACAGGTTAACAAAATCAAAGCCTGCAAATATTCTGAAGTTTCCTTTTTTTAGAGTGGTAGTAACGAAATAAACGAAAAATATGCATCTCTTAGTTTTCAAGTTTAATTATGATAATACGTTGTAAAGAAAAAATATGTATTGCGTTGGTAAAATTGTCTTTAGAACCTTTATAACACTACATTTGGGCGCGTTAGTATTGTCTAGATACTCTACTGGAAATACCTGGTTCATGAATGGAAAATACTTTTTCTTTGGCAAAACCGCGTAAAATGTTGAAAATGGTACGAAACGCTTGTCCTCTACTCACTACTCACACACTTGCTCTGCAGAGTTTGCGATAGAATGTTTGAAGACCTTTACGCATAATCCATTCACGAGTATCCATACTCATCCCTAATTTTTCATGAACCCCACTGCTATGGCGTTCTATGGCCCTTATGTATCCGTCGAAAGGAACGCAATATTTTTAGCAACACCCTGTATATAATATTATGTAAGATATAGTTAATATAAAATTATTTAGTTGTCCACGTTTTCGGCAATATCATACAGGGATCGTGACTTCGTTATGTGATATGAGATGACCTTTGTCCTGAATAAATAGTTAGCTGTAGATTATTTTATTTTACGTATAGCAACTGTAGTAATACGATTTATTTACAGCAAGATGATAGATATGGAACCGAATGGAACGACAACGATAGATGGTTGGAATCAGGTTGGGGTCAGCCTCAAGAGGAGCCACGGAGGGTGAATACGTTCGGATTGTCGCGGCGGCCGGATTTGTTCGATTCACCTTCACCGTCGCAGCCGTACCCGCCGCAGCAGCCGTACCCGCCGCAGCAGCCTTACCAGCCGCAGCAGCCATACCAGCCGCAGCAGCCATACCAGCCGCAGCAGCCTTATCAGCCGCAGGAGCAGTATCCCTCGCAGCCTCAACAGCCGCAGCCTCCGAGCACATACAATAACTATGCAACGTATGACCCCGTCACCAGACAACGGTCCAACGAACGCAACTGCACTTCACCTGGGTGCTGTCAACCAAAATGCTTTGCAGAAAAAGGAAATCGGGTATGCAATGTTTTTCAGCTATAATTCTTTTTTTACATAGCTTTATGTAACTAATGAAGGTTTGTTATTTTACCTGATTGCAGGGATTTCCTGGTGTACGCGGAGCGCCGGGTCCAAAAGGATCTATCGGTCATACAGGCCCCGAAGGTCCTCAAGGTCCTAAAGGGCAAAAAGGGCAAATGGGTTTGCAAGGTCCAAGAGGGCCAAAGGGTGACAGAGGAAAAATTGGAGCTCCAGGTTTTATAGGATTGGCTGGTCCCCCAGGTCCTCAAGGTGAACCTGGTTTACCCGGAAACCCTGGCAGAGACGGGTGTAACGGTACAGATGTAAGCACCTTTTTTATTAGTTTTTAAATAAATAAATTGAACTTTTACAGGCTCTTGTTTGTTTTTTAAAATCTTCGTAACCAATAAAAACCTTTTTCAGGGCGCTCCCGGTCCTGAGGGTCCCAAAGGATACCCAGGTCCTCGTGGTTATGGTGGACCAAAAGGTGACAAAGGAGACAAAGGTGAAGCGGCTGCATTGGGTTATTACCCTAAAGGACAAAAAGGAGAACCTGGCGCTGACGGACTGATAGGAAGAGCAGGGCCAATGGGGCCACCTGGACCGCCAGGGTTGCAAGGACCAAAAGGAAGCATGGGACCATTGGTATTTCAGTTTTATTATCTTAACCCTGATGTCAAATTTTCGTTGTATAAAATATATACCTACCTACGTGTTGAATCAGAAAGTTCAAGCGTTAATGAATATGTATCTGTCTTTTTAGGGCTTAACGGGGCCAAAAGGCGATAAAGGTTCTAAAGGTCTAAAAGGTCAATCAATTCAAGGAGATAAAGGAGATAGAGGAGATCCAGGAGACCGAGGTCCAAGTTGTCCAGAAACCTCCCTTCCTTGGACGAAAGGGGATGGAGAAACTATTAAAGGCGTTCAAGGTGACATGGGACCTAAAGGTGACAAAGGAGAACCTGGTAGAATGGGTGACAAGGGTGATACTGGCCCAGTGGGTGAACCCGGTCTAGCAGGTCAAATGGGAATGAAAGGAGAAAAAGGTATCAGAGGAAACCCTGGAGAACGTGTAAGTATACTTTTAGATGATATAATACTGAAGACGACATGACATCAAATATCGCAAAAATATTAATTGAACCCGTCAACTGTGCAAACTGCGTAATTTTTCAGAAAAAAAAGGTGTTAACTGTGGCGGGCGCCATTTTGCATATATTGTACGCAGTTTAGGGGAAAACGTTAAAAGCCATCTCTTGGCACGTTTTGAAGGTTAAAAATGGTTTCAATGTGTTCTTTCAGTCTAGCTATAACAAAATAATTAACAAATGAAATTAACTGTCATTAATTGATTACAATACCATTTTTGTAAATAACTACTGTTAATTTTTAGGGTCGAGATGGAAGCTACGGTAATCCAGGTCCCATGGGTCAAAAAGGAGATAGAGGAGTTGATGGTTTACGCGGACTTGACGGCAGACCTGGTGCAAAGGGTGAACCTGGACGTGACGGCCAACCTGGCCCTCGAGGGCTTCAAGGTGTAACCGGACCACCGGGTGGCCGCACTGGATCTAGAGGGCCGCCAGGACCAATGGGTCCTAGAGGTTATGATGGACCGCCAGGACCAAGGGGCACAGATGGAAAACCCGGAGAAAGAGGTGATCCAGGTCCGATGGGACCGCCAGGCGGGCAGGGAGAACCTGGTACACCAGGTATGGAAGGACCGGCCGGTCAAAAGGGTGAAAAGGGTGAAACTGGAATCGCTGGAAAACCTGGTGTTGAAGGTCCTCGAGGCTATGATGGCCCAGTAGGACCACAAGGCCCGCGTGGGCCTAAAGGAAACGATGGTTACTCAATTCCTGTAAGTATATTTATTTAAATTATACATTTTGACTTAGAACTAACATAGGATATTACTGAATGAATACCTATTTAAATAAAACATGCAACACTTAAGATCAAATTTATTTTAGGGTGACAAAGGAAACAGTGGTGCTCCTGGATACCATGGTGAAAAGGGACAAAAAGGAGAAAAAGGTTACATGGGATTACGTGGTGTCCCTGGTAACTCAACGCTCGGTACTCCAGGTCTCCCAGGAGAAATGGGTATGCCCGGTGAAAAAGGAGATAGGGGCCGACCAGGATTTGATGGCCTTCCTGGAAACCCAGGACAAAAAGGAGACATTGGTGGTCGTTGTAACGAATGCTGGCCTGGAGGTCCAGGTCCTAAAGGCGATCGAGGTCTTGACGGATTGCCAGGAGACCGTGGAGAGCGTGGACCACCAGGGCCAGCTGGAGTCCCTGGTGAACGAGGAATGGATGGAATGGACGGAATGCCCGGAACACCTGGATCACCGGTATGATTTTTTACTCTTTAATAAACCAGTAGGTTTACAATCTGGATATATGTCTCCTTATTTAATTTTGTAATATCATTTTATTAGGGTGAACGAGGAGATGATGGCCCTATTGGACCACCTGGTGCTAAAGGACAGGATGCTTTGGTACCTTTCAACTTAGTAAAAGGGCCTCCTGGTGAGAAGGGAGATGCAGGTCCAAGAGGTTTCCCGGGCGCTAAAGGAGAAAAAGGTTTCCCCGGTATGAAGGGCGACCGCGGACAAATAGGAATGCCTGGTGAAAAGGGAGACAAAGGATTCATGGGACAGCCAGGTCTTGATGGAATGCCTGGGTTCGATGGACAGCCGGGTAGACCTGGGCTGCCAGGACTATCCGTCAAAGGAGAAAAGGGTCAACCAGGATTGTATGGAGCCAAAGGAGATAAAGGTTTCCCCGGTAGAATGGGTATTAAAGGTGAACCTGGCCAATGTCCAGCAAATCTGGCACAGTTGACGAAGGGTGACCGAGGAGCCCCAGGAGCACCAGGCCCACAAGGCCCAGAAGGTAATTATGTTCATCAATATGTTTAATTAGGTAGTCTATTTGTTTCCAAATATGTATTTTGTGCATATTTCTTTACTTAAGATAACAAAATGTAAGTCTTAAACAATTTGCAGGTGACGTCGGAGAGAAGGGTGACAGAGGTTTCCCAGGACGTCCGGGAGAAAAAGGAGACCTTGGAGAACCAGGAAGGCCTGGGCCAGTTGGGCCACGTGGACTTCCGGGACCTAGAGGACTTAAGGGAGAAATGGGTGCTATGGGTTTCCCGGGTACTCCTGGACTAGTGGGACCAAGAGGTTTACCAGGTTTGCCTGGACTGAAAGGTGACAAAGGTGAACTTGGGCTATCTTTGCCAGGACCACCTGGCCCACCAGGATTTACTGGTCCCAAAGGAGAGCCAGGAATAAGTGGAATTCCGGGTACACCGGGTAGAGATGGACCACCAGGACCAATGGGCTTACCAGGAGAAAAGGGTGACCAAGGTTTCCCAGGCCGACCGGGGCTATCCGGACCAATGGGACCAAAGGGAGAACCAGGACCAGTTGGACCACCAGGAGTACCAGGAACTCCAGGATACCCAGGAAGAGACGGCCCCAAAGGTCGACCTGGTTACCCAGGCACGCCAGGAAATCCAGGAGTTATTGGTATGCCTGGAAATAAAGGAGAACCAGGAATGCAAGGACTTGAAGGACCTAAAGGTTTCCCAGGAACGAGAGGACGCCCTGGCTCGCCAGGACAACCTGGCTTGGATGGTACTCCGGGTGAGAAAGGAGACAAAGGAGAAATAGGTTACCAAGGTTCGCCAGGTCTACCTGGTCTCGAAGGACCTCCAGGTCCTGCAGGTCCTCAGGGTCCTAAAGGAGATACAGGCTTTGAAGGTCCACCTGGACCGACGGGCATGATGGGGCTACAAGGTGAAAAAGGAGACCGCGGTTACCCTGGACAAGATGGACAAAAAGGTGAACCAGGTTTTGCATCTGATAAAGGACAAAAGGGAGAACCAGGCATGTTAGGATTACGAGGATTAGATGGAACGCCTGGAGTGGATGGAGAAAAAGGAGACAAAGGAGATGCTGGTTTACCTGGCTTTGGATTACAAGGTCCTCCTGGAGAAAAAGGTGACGTTGGCTCACCGGGAATGGATGGTTTCCCTGGAGCACCTGGTGAAAAAGGAGATCAAGGATTTACAGGCCCACGTGGACCCAAAGGAGACACTGGACCTGTAGGAGTTCCAGGTCAACCGGGACAGCCAGGATTGGATGGCACGCCGGGGCAACCTGGTGATATGGGAGTGCCAGGACTGACTGGTCTAAAAGGTGATAGAGGCGATCAAGGATTTTCTGGACGCGATGGTATCGACGGAGCAAAGGGAGAATTAGGACCTATGGGCCCACCTGGCCCATTAGGACCCAGAGGTTTCCCTGGACTCAAAGGAGATAGAGGTCCACCAGGCCCATCCATAGACACCAAAGGAGAAAAGGGAGATCTTGGACCCACAGGTTTACCTGGTAGACCCGGATTGAAGGGAGAGAGGGGCATAGACGGTTTCCCAGGAGCGCAAGGAGAAAAGGGAGACAGAGGTTTTACTGGAATGAAGGGTGAAATGGGCCGAGTGGGATATCCGGGAGAGAAAGGTAAATAACACGATTCAAAATGTTTTTTCGATTTTAAAACATACTTCTTTGTTCTAATACCTCCTTCTTTTACATTGCAGGTGATCGAGGGCCAGCTGGTCCAGAAGGACGACCGGGTTTAACTGTGAAAGGAGAAAAGGGATTGCCCGGTACACCAGGAAAACATGGTCGTGCAGGATTACCAGGCGCCCCCGGTGAAAAGGGTGAACAAGGATTGACCGGTTTACCGGGTCCGTCGGGAATTCCGGGCACGCCAGGTGCACCTGGACCTCGAGGAGAAAAAGGAGATCAAGGAAATGACGGATTAGCTGGACCACCAGGTTATGACGGTATGCCAGGCCAACCAGGTCCTCCGGGTATTGAGGGCGCTAAAGGTGACAAAGGAGACAAGGGCGCGACTGGATTTGGAGCTCCTGGTATTAAAGGTGACCAAGGATTACCAGGCTTGGCAGGAAGACCAGGAGAAAAGGGAGACAAAGGAGATCGTGGTTTTAATGGAAGAGATGGTGACATAGGTCCAATGGGTCCACAAGGACCTAAAGGAGATAGAGGATATCCGGGAAGAATTGGTCAACTAGGTGCGATGGGATTGAAAGGTGACAAAGGAGAACCGGCGGCTATTGTGTACGGACCAAAGGGAGAGCCAGGACCACGTGGACCTCCTGGCTTGGATGGACGACCAGGACTCGATGGGCTACCAGGAAGCCCCGGTTATGATGGTAAACCAGGTGAAAAGGGAGATCGTGGTTTCCCTGGTCAGCCTGGATTGCCAGGACCACCGGGTCCTATGGGATTACAAGGTTTACAAGGTGAAAGGGGAGAAATCGGACGTGAGGGACAGACAGGCCCACCAGGGCCTCCGGGAGCCCCTTGTGCACAAACAGACTACTTAACAGGAATATTATTAGTTCGTCACAGCCAATCGACGTCAGTACCTCAATGTGAAGCAGGCCACGTGAAACTTTGGGAGGGTTACTCCCTTCTTTACATTGATGGAAATGAGAAATCACACAACCAAGACCTGGGATACGCCGGATCCTGTGTAAGGAAGTTCAGTACCATGCCCTTCCTGTTCTGTGATTTGAACGATGTTTGTAACTACGCCAGTAGAAACGATCGAAGCTACTGGCTTTCGACAGGCCAACCGATTCCAATGATGCCTGTAGAAGGCAGGGAAATCTTACAATATATCTCAAGATGTGTGGTCTGCGAAGTGCCAGCAAACGTAATAGCTGTTCACAGTCAAACGCTCGATGTACCAGATTGTCCAGGAGGATGGAGCTTACTATGGATAGGATACAGTTTTGTAATGGTGAGTAGAATTAAATATTTAGGTACCTAATCAATTCAATTTGTTGTTAGTTAAAATTAACTATATCAAAATCAAATCAAATAAAGTTTCGATTTCCTACACTACTTATATCGATAATCCTACTTTTTCAGCACACTGGCGCGGGCGCTCAAGGTGGTGGACAGGAGTTGTCAAGTCCAGGTTCCTGTCTGGAAGATTTCCGTTCAGCTCCGTTCATTGAATGCAATGGAGAGGGTGGTACTTGCCACCATTTCGCCAATAAACTCAGTTTCTGGCTGACTACCATAGAAGATAGTCAACAATTCCAACAACCAGACCGACAGACGTTTAAGAAAGGAAATCTCCTACAAAGGGTATCACGGTGCACAGTATGCATTAAGAACACATAGTCTGCCTAAAGGTATACTTTTAGAGTATTGGTTCATGCAAAGTTTTCCTGGGTGTGCACAGCAAGTAATAAATTTGAAAGTGGCAATCACAACAGTTGACCAAATAAATTCAAGTGTCAATATAATTTTTCCGGGAGAAAGAAATATCAATAACTTTTTGTCATTAGTTGTTAGAACAGTTAAGCCGCATTACCGAAAATTCAGTGTGGTTATTGAAGTAGGTAAGTTATGGATATTTATATGACAGGTACCTATATTAATACAAAAATCATTTTATTGTGTTATGAAAAATTAATTAAATCACGTTGAACCTTTTTGTGAATAAGAATATATAGGTATGATAGCTGGTAAATTTGTAACTATTTATTACAGTCGTGTTATGTATGTATGATAATCATTTGATCACATAATAAAGTCGCCAAAGTGTTATTTATAGTTACTTAGATAATCGTCTTAATTTAAATATGTATGTACTTCTGAAGATATTGCGTAAGGTATAATATACTTATTTGCTTTATTTCTGTTATCAAATCATATAATTAAGAACGCGATACAATCGTGCTGAGTGGCATACCGAAATAAATATAGTTCATTTATGCACTAGTCACAAGAAATAACATTATAAATATTTGGTCACACTAACAACCCAGACTACAGTTTAATCCAAAGAACTAATTAAAACTTACTAGATCCATCCATAGGTACGTAGGCTGCATCTTGTAAGTTTTCTAAGCTTGTGATAATTTTTAAAATATTTTATTTAATATGTAAATATTTTTCACATTTTGGGCATAAAATTTAAAATCTTGGCTACCTACTTTACTTATGTCAATAATAACTTAAGTATGCTATCTGAAACACATAAGATAAAATATTTCCTTCTCAACTCTTTATGAATACCTATCGCCTAATATTTCTGGATTTATAAAGTAGGTAAATGATACAATTATAAATTGTAGGCACTGCCAATGTAGATAAATAATGTTGAAAGTACATAATAGTCAAAACTTTATTTCTAAGTTTATACCTACTTAAATAAAAGTAATAAAAAAAAATACATACCAATTTTTTATTTTAATAAGTGAATAAATTTCGATTGGTGCCTGCTCCCTGCTCCCCTAAGATGGGTTTTTGACTAAAATAAAGATTGCTGGAAGACCCACTTTGATATCATTATTATTTTCCATAAAACAAGCGTAGGTTAAATTACTCTACTTACCTATTCTTTTCGTAATCTACGATATAAGAAATAATACTTACCTACAGCACAAATCGCACAAATAAGTAGTCGACGCGCGGCGGAGCGAAGAATTTTCTTGGCATTTTCTCGCAAACTTACCTGACATACAGACGTAGTAGCCAACAAATTATTCAAAAATACTATACCTCCGGAGTACTATTTCAGGAAGCATGAATATTTATTTTCAAATAAATAGTTTTTAAAGTTTGGTCTCCATTATCTCCCTACGACGATTTTTTTGGCGCCTTCTGGTGTTTCAAGCGGAAATGACGTCAAAATTAGGGCCCTATCACACACAAATGTACGAATGAATGATTGAGTTGTATTAACAAAAAAAAAATCTACCGCCAAGACCGCGTTCACACATGCGACTTTTTAGTCGCGCGACACACGGAACTCTCGTTCTTTTCCACGTGTGTGAAAGAGACTTCCGATAAGTCTCTTCATGTCTCTTGTTCTGGTCTTTTTCTCTTGTTGGCAGCACTGAGAGTGATTGATTGATAGTGATCTGTGGCGCCGCCATGGGGTACTGTCATTTTCTTGGTATCGAAATTATAAGTTATTTATAAAAGCCATAAATCGATGATAAAAATCACTTAAAAATTATGTCTGAAGGTCTCATGTAAAGGCGGCTGCAAAAATGTTTGAGTGGGCTTATAGTGGAGCTAACAAAGCTGTTCCACGGAATGTGGGCCCCGAATGTGCGTACTATTTATCTGCTCAAAGACGAATAATTGAAACTATTATTGTTGTTGGGGTCTGTACCTACATAGTGGTAAGTTTTCATATAAATATTATTTAAAACGTGATACTATTAGCTTGGAAAAATAATTTAATTAAAGCACACCTTTGTCTTCACTAAATCTAATTAATGCATTACCTATGTTTAACATGGTCAATTAAAACATAATTGTTTTTCTCAATACTCCAAGAAATTTCTGGTTCCGTCGTGTGCTATAATGTAAAAACTTATTGTCTACGATCTACTTCTCTTTTTTCCTATTCCACCATGAATTCGATATTTTAACTAGTTCAGCTCTTTATACCTTAATCACACTTACACAGTCAATTTTAACTAGGCTAACCAAGGCAGCAAGCACTTAAGTATGAAAACTAGGGCGAGTAAAGGCACAGACCAAAAACTTGGCACTATCTTGCTACTCTACTTGTCATGTGTAATCAAATCACATCTTTTGTGCACACACTGGATCCACAATCATGCATTTTTTTCATGTACATAATTCCAGATTAAAACTTATCCAAAGTTGCAAATAAAAGAGGAGAAAGAATACCTCAAGAGTGACCGAGGTGGTAAGCGCCTCCTGGTCATACTGCTGGCGTTGCTATGGGGGATGGAAATTGGCTTCAAGTTTGCATCCCGCACTGTTATCTATCTCCTGAATCCTTGTCATGTTACAACTCTAATACAGGTATAAATACTCAGTACTAATTCTGTACTATTAATTTCGCTAATATTACTACAGTATATTCCATAGTATTACTAAATTCTAAAAGGACTTTAATGTTAATTAGTAAGGATGACGGTGTCGTTAGTCAGTTGTTGTGAATTCTCTTTTTGTGTGGGACACCGAGTCGTTCAACGTTGTGAATTGAATCTGATAACAATATACCTACCTACAACAATTCTTAAAGTTGTCAAATAATTAGTACTGCAACTGAATTTTTCAGATTTATTTACTGTCTGCACCGCCTAGCAAAACAGTGACTGCATTGTTTCGCATTCATCTCAACTTGTTAAATGGACCGTTGTTGGCATTTTTGTTCCCAGAGACTGCATCAAGAACGGTAAATATTGTAACCTTGATTCAAATTGCTTTGTACAAGACAATAGAGTACAGTCTGCAAAAAAATGGATTAAATAATTTTTAGTTCTTATGTCAAACAAAACTTCCTAAATTTTTCTTGAATTTTATTTTGGACACTGTGCAGTAAGTATAGAAAAGTTAGACATGTTGTTTTTGAAGTGATTAAGTGAGATACACTTTTAGAACATGTGTTTAGCAAAATAGAAGTAAAGAGACATTGAAAATGTGAAAACAATTGCATTTATTATGCTGATGGTACCTATACGAACAGCAGTCCTGAATGAGCTCAAATTGTCAATTTCCTTTTCAGATTTTTGCAGAAGCCGCGTTGTATTGGATCCAACATGGAATGATGTTTGTTATACCATATTACTTGTTGAGAATTGGTGGTAAGATGTTTTCATTTATTATTTTAGAGGACTTTTTCCTATACCCTTTAACAGATTAGATTAGATTAAAGCCTTATGCAGGAAATATATTGCATTAAAAGAAAAAATATTAACTGTAAATTAGCCCTGAAACTGAAAACTTCCAAGAAACATAAGAATAGACCCTCCCTTAAAAATGTGGCTAAAGTTTTATTGACTGATTCACTCCAGTCCCTTTCCCATATTATTTGAGAATCAAAAATTTTATTTTGATATTAATTGTTTTTTTCTTTTTTCATAGGTGTGTACAATGTTGAGCCACTAATGGATTTTAACTGGTCAATATTCAGTTACTGTTTAAATATGTTTTACCACTTCATAGTACTGCAGATGTTTGCCATTGTAAGTATAATTTTTTTAATAATATGAACCTACTAACATCTGGGTGTAAAGAACTGAACATGTTATGCTATCCAATCCACACATCGATATATGATTCAGATTCAATGCATCCACTTATCAAATTGCAAAAATTAGATTCTTCTGACTTGTTGATTGGCAGTAGTTGATTTGTATTTTTTTTTAGTTTTTATTTGTTTTGTTACAGCCTGCACAAGTAAATCTGAACCACATGTTATGCCCGGCCATCCTCGACCCGTTCGAAGGTCCGTGGTACCGCGTGGCGGCGGTCACCCATCAAGCCATATTGTGCCCACTGCTCTGCAAACTGTTTGTCGTCGTGGCTGAGTTCTGCCTGACCAAGTTCCCGCCGACCAAAATAAAGCCGCAGATGCGAGACCACCTTCACGACGCTGTCAAACAGGTCGAAAGAGTAGTAGAAAAAAAAGACTAGTGATTTATTAAACCCACTAAGAGGTAGCACCGGCGTCGCGGTGCTGCACTATCAGAACCGGCGTATCCGCCCGTCGCGACACTTAATCTGTAAGTAGGTAACATACCTATGTTACGTCGTGTGTAATAATGGCATGCAGATGAAGTGGCGCAACATATGCTGTCTGTTGTAATGAAAAAATACAGTGAGGGCCACCTACTCTTGACCAATTAGGAATTCAAACACGATTGAAAATGCCATAAACACATCATGTTACCAATACTCCCAAGAACGGCGTCAAAAAATATCGATTCCGGTGATGCCGCGTCACAAGTTTCAGTCAACATCTAGCGCCCTAAGTAATTATTTGACAATAAACTCACCCGAACTGCAATAAAGTAGAAATCAGCTTGCAGGATTTTGAGCTAGCGCGCAGAATTTTTCTCGCAAGCCTTTCACACAGTTCACACCCGTAACGGTACAACTTTTCATTTAGATAATTAAAAGTGCGCTAGATGTTCGATGAGCCTGACGCTTATATTTTTGCCAGCCCTAGCGACGGCTGAAACCCCTTCTAGGGTAGCTACTCTCTTGTACGAAATTGCCTATGTAAAATCAATATATTTGATCGCGTCCATTTGTTTTGGGTGGTAGTAGATTATAAGGTAAAAACAATAATTACCTCTAGATTTTATCTTTTATCTTAGGGTTTTGGTCTAATATGAATAATTTGAACACATTTGGAACAAAATAAAGTAAAACGCAATTAACTTATTGTGTATAATATTATACGTATAACGAATAGAAACAGATTTGTTTTGTGATGATTTCTCTACTCAAGTCTAAGAGCACTTTTATTTTATTACACAGGACATTAGGAAAATAACGTAAAACCTTTGTGGTATCATTATTGGCCAAATATATTCCTTTATATGGGATAGGTATCGATACTAAATGGTAGGTTTCTCATTCATAAAAGTTTGATAGAAATCTAGAAGAACCACTCCGAATAGTTTTGAATTATTTTAAGCTGTTCTGAATTAATGATTATTGTTTTGTGGACCCCAATGAAGGAATCGAAACTATTGTTTTATGATCGTTCTGATAGACCTAATACACTACACAGCTAATCAGTTAAAAAAAGAACTGCAAAGCGCCGCGCGTTGTATGTAATGGAAGCCGCCTCGACTGCTTTTGTTGTCTCATTTTTGTACAAATTAATTATGTTTATCACTTTTTTAAAGTGCGTGCGCCTCGTTTCGCAGGTCTATGTGAAGCCTAAGATGACAAGTGATTATGATGAATCATATGGGGTACCCAAATAACTACACCAAATACAAAATGCGTGCGGATAATTACTCTAGTCAATTGATATTTAATTTAGTTTAGTACCTATTTACATACATTTGTATGTATAATTTATTGTTCACACTCACTTTTTCACGCTGTGATTATGCTGTTATAAAAGATATTATATTATATGTAAATTAGGAGCCATTACTGGGCTAATATAATAACAAGTTTATAGAGACTTGTAATTTGTATTTAAGATGTGCCTAAATCACGCATTTTTCTTCGATAAACTCAACTTACAATAAGTTTAATTGATGCCTACTATTACTAATTATTGTTAATTAAATTATAATTGCTCTCGATTCTGGCAGTACACTTATTCAGGAAATTTTCAACTATTCATCTTTGTGCTAAATTGACTAGTAATAATGCAAAAATAGGGTATAAGCGACAGCTCTGCGCATACTTATAGGGTGCATTCAGATCATGAAACTGAACACCATAAGAAAATATTTCAGTATTCGGAGTACTGTCCCGTACACCCTGTATAATGAAAACGAAACATGATTTTGTCCTCTTTGGATTATTTAAGACTGTGATGGCAAGAATCAAAAATTAGCTAAGGTAGTGTCCTGTCAGAATCGAGGCCATACTTGCAAGGAATCACTCCGTAAAAGTGCATTCCATTGCCATTACCATAAGGTAAATTGGAGAATTAGTGAATGTTTATAAACTAGGGGTGGGATTGTTTGTTATTATTATATTAGTATTATGGTATTATTAAATAATTAAGAACTTGGTTGACACTGAACTTTCTCTATTATTTTTATTAGAAATAGAAAATGAATGAATAATTGTAGTTATTGTAAGAAAAATCTAAGTAGACATTGATATTGGTAGGAAAATCCTAAAAGTGTGAATAACGACTATGACAACTAAAATCGAGGCCTTGGGATTTTTTTTAATTTATGAAATACATTTTTTTTTCATTTCATTTTGCAATTTTTTTATGTGGTTAGGTTAGATTAATTTCCATACTGTTAAAGATGGTCCATTTCAACAAAAAATACTCTGTGAATATGGTTTCGATTCGAAATAGTGTGGAACATTTTTTGAGCTAAGTCACAACCATAGTAAAATAGCATGGTTCCAGAAAACGAGACGTTTACTGATACCTAAAGGCAAAATTAGAGATAAGGATCTGTCTTACACATTCTCTGTGAACAAAATGCCATTATAATAACAACGGTATTAATCAAATGTCATGAATAGCTTTGAAATAATGTCCTTTCAGAATCGAGGCTAATAAAAATATACTAGGAGAGTCAATCTAAAAAAAGGTACCTTAAAAAGTTCTGGTTTCGTACAAATCACGCCGAATTACTTCGGACCGAAATTCGGCGACGGAATTTCGGTTAGAGTGTGTCATCCGTAATGCAAATAACATTACATTGCTGGCCGCAATTGCGCCGAATTCCGTCGCGTAATTTCGGTCGTAGTGTGTCGAGGGCCTAAATCTGATTTACTAACGCCATCTGGTGAAACGATCATTTGATGAATACCAAATAGATGGCGTAAATCAGATTTAAGCTCATTATTTTAGGATTGTTACTTCTGTGTCGTGTTATGAAACTAGAGGCAAGAAGTTGATTTATTTTGGTTGATTAATATTTACAATTCAGTTACAACTTATGAAACTTAGCTAGTTTGTCTCCACTGCAACTTTTATTTACAGCGCCATCTAGATTTAACCGGATTTGTTTGAGGTACGTTTTTTAGTTCTAGATTGACTTTCCTCTATATTTCTCTAGTAATTTATCGTCCTCAAAAATTTTATTATAGATTTTAGAGCAAGACTGTTGCGCCCTCTATAAAGGAAAAACAGACCTAGCTGGAATAGGCTGACCTTCCGACAACCAAAGCATGATTTCCTGATACAATACTATCCTATAAACGACTTTTTCTCTTCTCCCTTCTCATGAATTAAATAGTAAGTAATAGTAATTTTTACTTGGCTTGAAATTTACGGCAAATCTTACTTTGAGTGTCGTAAGAGCAACACCGTATTGCCAGAAAAGATTTTTCTAATGGAGATGGCTCTGCTGTCGTAAGAGACGCTCGTAAGGTGAGTTTTCGTATAGAAGTGGCTCGAAACCCAAATGTATGAAACATGCTGCACCTGAGGGAAGACTTCTGAAAGGTACACTTAATCTTTAAGGTAAAGGAATCGATTTAACCCGTAGTACAAAATTTAAAAATAGGTAATCTTACGAGGAGTTGTGACGTCATCTTTTTTTTGTATGGTGGGTGCTTCTCTCAGGTGCAACACGTTTTGAACTACCGCTAGGACGAATATTCTCTTTGAGGTGGGAAGGAAGACACGTTTAGTGACAAGTGATATAGTGGATCATTTTGTCCATATTTTAGCAAGTTGAGGAATGCCTCGTGTGTGCGCGCCTCAAGTGTAACGTGGATCACAAAAGAAGGTGACCCGAAATGGCAACGTTTTATTGTTTGCGTCTTTTTCATAATTCATGACATTTGAGCAAGATGTCAACAATAATATTGCCATTTCGGGTTCCCTTCTTTTGTGAACTAGGTAGTGCTCGACTGGTGAAATAGGTAACTTTATCTCTATGTGTGGCGAGGCGAGGCGAGGTCACACTAGCGTGTCGTTTCTTTCTAAAAACTCGACTTATAATTTATGAACCAAGTAATATAATTTTAGGTTACCTCTAACTAATTTGATTCCCCCGAGAATTGAAATTGAATTGTATTTCAAGCGAAAGTTAAGGGTCACCATATTGTAAGTCTTACAGTATTTTCTGTGATTAATGGTAAGACCATTAATATAGTTAAATAAGGTACCAATTGCGTGTTGCGGTTAATGCAATAAATAAAATATAATAATAATAAAATGTACATAATTTATTTCGTCAAAAAACTGATCTAAGGATTAGGCCGCATATACACTTATACCTATAAAGCCTTATTACAAAGTTTATAAGTATACACACGGCTTTACTTCCCTCAGGCACCAACACAACATGGTCCTACACAAGTAGGTAACTTAACTGGGTAGGTACATTTGCTGAGATAATGATTAAAATGTGCAAAGTTTAAAATATAAAAAGTATACAGAATAATATTAATACTGGCAAAGGCCCTAAAAATCAACACATCAGCAAGCCTAGGCTGTAAATACATTAATTTGTTAACACCACATCTTCTTAATTCAGTAAATAAATGATAAGGCCACTATTTTATATTACTGGTAGTGACTTCAGATAGACTGTGTGCATGATTTAGGGAAAAATCCTCCTTCAGCCTTTCCAATCAATTTACGAATGTTTACATCAAAACTTAAAGATAGCATATTAATAATTTATAGAGGAATGTTTAATTTTGCTATCTGAATTTTCGGATCACAATTTGCTCACATAGGGGGAATCCTTTAACCTTAAGTACTTCATCTTATAGGTATTGTGTGCGAGAATTGATTTAATTTGATCTTTTGCCACACACAACCATGTCACAGTGGGTTAGGTATTATATGATACATGGACTTATTCAGCAAAAATTATGACCTACTAAAATAAATAATACAAAAACAATAAAATAATGTACAAAAAAAACTTAATGAACCATTTTAACTTCTTGGTGTTTATTTGATTAGCTATCATAAAAATAATCATGAAACTTGTAAAGCCAAGCTGCCAGTTTAGTCTGGCTTTATTTTATTCCATTCATAATACTTACTGCTATTTAACAGTGGTAGGCAAAATATTTCTGTTATCAAGTTTGCTATATTGACTAGAAATGGGTTCTTAGGTGAATTATCAACCATCAAGTGGAGGGCCTAGATATACCATAGACACTTCAGTATTTCCATATACAGCTGACACTGTAGGATAAAGCTTCTTATTTGGAAGGCCTGAAAAACACAAATGAAGAATTTGTTAATATTATTTTACTCAAAAGTCTATTCAATCTACAAAGAAAAATGACCATAAATACTAACCTCGGAATGCGACTCCTAAGAACTCGTAATTTCGTTCAAATGATAAAGTGTTATCTTCACAGTCTAAAATTACTCTGATACGCTCACCAACCTGTGATAGATAAACAAGGGAATGTTTCAGATTAAATATTGTAAATTTGAATTATGATTAATGGGTATGGTAAATATACAGCAGTGGACTGAGTGTTTGCCAACCCACCTGCCATGATCAATGGGAATTGTAAATATCTAGATACATACAGCAGTGGAGAGAGTGCTTGCCAGCCCATCCACTTAGATGAGTGGGTAATTGGGCATGGTAAATATTTAGGGAGGCCTAGATACAGCAGTGGAATGGAAACTTGCCAATCCACCTTGCAAGATTAGTAGCGACATTGGTTGGACTGTTATTATATATTGTTAACTAGCAGCCCGTTAGCAGTTTCACCCGCTGCAACTCATTTTCGCACAGGAACAGGCATTTTCTGGAATGTGTTATTATACATATAAACCTACCTCTTGCATTACTATCTATTACAAAATCATACTGCATGAAAATCTGTTGTGTGGTTTGGGAGTTAGTGAATTCCACAGCAGACAGAGGCAAAAAGCGACTCCATTTTATACTATGTGTCGAATATGAAAAGGATATAGAATGACTTACCTGATATTTAGGACAATTATTTAGTAAAGGATAGTGCCCTTGTGTATCACCATTGTGCAGTAAATGGTTGTCCACCAAGTTCCAGCCCCAGCTCTGGTCATCTGAGCCAAGCAATCCGACATAACCCTGGCATTGAAGGGAAGCTTCTTTGGACGATATGCCTACTACAGCAACAGTGCCCAGTGGGCCCTCCCATATCACCTCCCATGCATGCCTGCCTTCATGAAACCCTATCTTTCCTCTACATGCATCTGTACTTTGTGCTACAGGATTTCTGAAAACATACAGAAGAATTTTATTGGTTATATGTTTGAGCAGGTTATGGCTTTACTATATGATTTAGCAAAACTAGATGAAATAGGTACTCATCAAGTATTTAGTTTTGATATTATCTTACCTGTGCAAAGTAAATCCATTTGGTTTAACATAAATGTTTCTTGAGCAATCATATGGATTCCAAGCATGGAAGAATGCTCTTAATTTTGCTTTATATGTTCCGAGGTTAGATAGTAAATCAGATTTTAGGACTTCTTCTGGCAGTCTCTTGATGCAGTGTGACCTCCAAACGTCGTTGTTTTCATCATTTAATATTCTAAACCAACTTTTACATACTAAGGAACAGTTCTTCAAGTCCTTCAGGCTCAAATAGGAGAAGATGTTTTCTAATACATGGTCAGGAACAAGTTCAGCTATTGCATATTCGTCATAAATACATAGTTGTGTCAGAGTTTGCGATACACGGTCAATGTCGTACTCGTGCATTATCTGAATTATAATTATATTGAAATTATCACTTTTATCAACGATATTATTATGGACCGTGTTGTGTTTAGAGTCGAACTCTCGCTCCTCCTCTTATTGGGTTAGGTATGGACACTGATATGCAGCTACAACTGAACTTTATTCTAGAGATTAGTAATAAATAAGATAACCTTTATTGCGTACAAAATATTGCAGATACTGCTGCAATCACCTCCGCGCCCCAAAATTCACAAACTCCTCACCAAAAACTTCGGTCGGTCACAATTCGATCGAAATGTCATTCGTATGCGAATTCATTTGACAGTTGTTATTCTATACCTTTCTTCTTCCCTCTTTGCTAAAAGTTAATATTGTTATCCTTGTTTATAACAGGGATTCAGTGTGGCCAGACCCAGAAAATATTCTTTCTGGTAGTTTCTTGTTTGTGCATTCCAGTACGGTCCTTTACTTTGTAATACATGGGTAGGACTCGAATTCCATTCACTCTCATTGTTTGTCAATCAATCAATCAGTACCGTATACGTATACGAACGCACGCACACACTTCGTGCATGAATTTTAGTGACACGACGCGGTTGCATTTATTTATTTTTGTTGAAAATGGACTATTTTTTGTGATTTTATGACTAAAATATCACGTAAAAATGGGAGAGAAATCCACGCCACTATTGGCCGTCTTGCAGTTGCTTCGAAAGTACAATTTAAAGGTAAAGTATAAGTGTTTCAAACCATTGCTGTAATGTTATTCCTAAAATCGTTCTGGATTTTGTAGTACCTTCCTACTTGATTTGATTTTCAGGGCACTGAAGAAATTCTGAGGAAGGAGGCAAGTTTGGGCGATGTCGAATATGAGAATTTGGACCTGCCTGAGGTGGAATTGGCTAGCATTCTCACCGCTCACCACACTGAAAGCGACCCCAATAGCTATGAGTTTGCCTACGATAGTCTAAAGAAGTTTGTAGAGAACTCATTGGACATGTACAAGGTAGGAAAAGTTCATGACAGCCACATCCCTC
Organism: Phthorimaea operculella; assembly: GCA_024500475.1. Taxonomy (NCBI): domain Eukaryota; kingdom Metazoa; phylum Arthropoda; class Insecta; order Lepidoptera; family Gelechiidae; genus Phthorimaea; species Phthorimaea operculella. Next base: position 1,967,414 of record JANFCV010000037.1, on the reverse strand, counting down.
TGTCAAGACAAGAGACTAGGACAAAATCAAACTAGTTACTCCAGCCACTCAAATGCTACTATCCTACAAAAGATCCTTTAATTTTAAAACTTCCATCCATTCACTGCAGAGTTTAGTTACCTGCTATATTTCCTATATTGAATTCTTGCTGGAATTTTCGTAGCCCAGTTATTCTAATTCTTATTATTGCAGCATGAATTATCCACGCTTCTTTACCCAGTATTTGTGCACATGTACTTAAGTCTGGTGCTCTATGACCACACTGAGCATGCAGCCAATTTCCTAGAGAAGTTTGGTCCAGAACAAGATGAGTACTATCAAGAGGATTTGAGCAAATTATCCATTGTAAAGAATAAGGAGCAAATCAAAGGGAATGAGCTAGCTGATATTTACACGTAAGTTTGAAAGCATACTTCTGAGTAGAAAAAAGTTGTGATGCATATTTATTGTCGCAAGTTAGTTTTTTAAAAGTTATCGACTAGTAAATGTTTACTATTTCTATTAAAGAAAAAATGTGTTTAGCATGATGAGGAAATTGAATACTGCAGGTTATTAATACTACTAATAAAGGCCTCTTTGCTGTTGGCTATGGCCCCACGCATGCCTCAAAAAGACCAGGCATTGGGCCTGAGATTTTCAAATATACAAACATAGTAAGATTATTTTTATCCTAAAACTAAAATGAATCATGCTTGTTTTTCAGTTCAAACAAATTCATAGTCCAACTATCAAGAGATGCTTCATCTCAATTGAAGCGCTTCCTACACGAGCAGAAGAGCTCTACTATCATCATCAATGTTATAAACAACCACATTCAGATAGAAGTCCACGAAGGGCCGGGACGCACCCTTGCTCAAGTGAGGTCCACAACTGGAGGATTACTTGGGGAAGCCACTAGAAGTGGTAAGTTATTTTAACATAAAGAAAAATTTAGATCATAGATTCATTTTGAGAAAGCCTCTCATAAATTTATAAAGGTGCTTTAAAAAGCATTGAAAATAGTTATTCCCTAGATTTTCCAAATATAGTAATTAAACAATATATTTAATGCTTTTAGGTTATGGTAAGTAAAAACAAGTTTATATTTTGAAACATTTATTTTTCATTATTACTGGAAGAATTTGTTTGTGCAATAAGTTTACTAGTTTATGTATGGGTTTTTCAGAGAACCGCACAAAAGTATACTATGGGCTGCTGAAGGAACCTGACATCCAGGTTTTACCAGCTCCAGTAGAGGATGAAGAGGAGCCAGAAGAGACCCCTGACAAACCGAAGAAGAAAAAAGCCAAAAAAGACAATCCACTGTTCAAAAAGCCCAAATCAGACCCTAATGCTCCACCTAACGATAGAATTCCTTTGCCAGAGTTGTAAGTTCACTACCTTGTACCAATATTATAATAATTAATTAATAATATAATAAATTTTTCGGTGTATACCTTTGGGTATACCTAACTTTTAATTGCTATGCTAGCTAATATAAACTTTCAGGCACAGACTGAACTCACCCAATTAAATGCTAAAACCATGCTATTACTACTATTTATACTTTTTAGTACTGAAATCAATATTTTTATAATCTGTGGAAGGTTCTCACATTTTTAATCGAATTAATATTTTGACTTACAAGTTACATGTTATATTTTACCAGGAAAGAAACTGACAAGCTTGAAAAGGGCAAAGCTCTACGAGAGGCTTCGAAGCGTGTAGCATTAGGGCCCGACAGCCTCCCGTCCATTTGCTTCTACACTCTCCTGAACAGCGGGCATAGTGCCATCTGCGCTGACATCTGCGACGACTCCACCCTGCTTGCAGTCGGCTTCAACAACTCTATTATAAAGGTGCTGTCTAAATCCTCTGGTTCTACAATATGTGGTATAAAATGAAGCCGGTTTTTTGTGTTTCTGTGTCGTGGTATTCGTTTACTCCTAAACCACGCTACGGATTTCGATGAGGGTTTTTGTAATAGATAGAGTGATTCAAGAGAAAGGCTTATACAGGGTGTTAATTTAAATGCGTGCCATAGCTTCAGGGAAAGTTAAGTATCGATTAAGGATGCCGTAAAAAACATTAAAAAAATTCGAGTCGACAATTCTTTTTTTTACACTCTGTTTAGAGAGTGGCCATACAAGTACTGTCATCTAAACAACTTTGAGATTGAACGAATTTCGACTGAGATATAGGCATTTGAATCAAATGTCAGCCAAGTAAAAAAAAAAGTGACTAGGATATTTTTAAATATTTTTTACTAAACCTACTCTGGAGCTATGGCACGCAATTAAATTAATACCCTGTATGTATAACACATGCCAGGAAAACGTCTTTTTCGTAAAACGTAAAATGAGTTGCAGCGAGTGACACCGCTGACGGGCTGCTACAGTCTGATTTTTATTCAGATGGACTAAACTGACATTTGGTGGGTTGCCACGTTATTGTATTTAAAAATGGTAAAAAAATAGTGTTGTACCCAAATGATTAAGTTATGTGATTCAAAGATTGTGATTGAATCTTTTTGAAAATAAATTTAGTTAATTTCAATGTTCATTAATTAATTGTTCTAAAAGACAAACTTACTATTTTGTAAAAACAAACAAACTAACTTCATATTTATTTCCTGTCTGACGACCGACCACATTACGTTTTGGTCGTTATTGTCAGAGGATTTGAATTTATTTATTCACCAGGTTCACTAGCATAGTAACTTGTAAAGATTGTTTACCTTATAGGTAAACGTTACAGTCTTCTATCTGACCTACCTACAGATTTTTGAAAATCTGGTGGAAAATGTACGAAAAAGTAAAAAAAAAGCAATAAATTATCTTAATTACTATTTATTTCTGAAGAATCGGTATCGGAATCCGAATCTGTGACATTAATAATAAAAGTTTCTGTCACGTTATCAATTAGGTGGTCGAGCTGCATCATTTTGGTCTCTTCCTTTATAACATGATCAATACAGCTCGACCACCGTTCTGGTGTCACCAATTGCAGCCCTTCATTGAATAACTGTTTCAAGTCGGCCATTTTAAAACTTTTATTATCTCGCGACATGCCCTTTACCTGTGCCCATACTAACTCTATGGGATTCAGTTCGCAGTGGTAAGGGGCAGTCTTAAAATGGTGACACCGTAAGCTGCAGCGAGCTCATCGACAGCATTTTTTTGGTAAGCAGCAAGTTCTTTTGGGCACTTCTGTATTTTTTGCACAATTGGCGAAGTGCAAAAAAGGCATCCGTTGTTCCCGGCCCGGCATAAACCAGAACTGGTTTTAAGTAATTTCACATTCCACTCGCAATCGTCTTTCTATCACCTTATCCCATACTTTTAACGTATGTGACATGAGCTTTATTCCTCGATAGTTGCCACAAATGTACTTGCCGATAAAACTTTAAAAGGATTTCCGGTACGATTAAGGGACTTATATAGTGCAATAGCCCTTTATCTCCCCTCAAACAAGAAAGTTCCCGTTTTAACTTAAAGGGCGTATTTTTAAAGTTATAAGGGCTTTTTCTATCCCTCAAGTAGTGACGCCATCTATTGTCAAGTAGTCGAACTCCACCGTTCGTGATCTTTGATGCAATCTGTTTCAAAATTTTGGATTTTAAATGCAATGTATTTAAATCATTTTTATTAGACCAAACAGATAATACCGCGAGTGAAACCGTGTGCGGAAAGCTAGTTTTTAAAATAAAATCTAATTTATAAACTTCTTCTTACGGAAAAGTCGATAATGACTTGACATCAGACCTCCTTACACCTAAGGAGAACGCAGCCATGTAGTAACTGGGGAAAAATTCAAATCAACCAGATGTTTTTATAGATAGATAGAACATAAACCACAAATGATTAAAACAACAATACAGAAAACTTACAGCTAGAAATAAGCAAAGGCAGCCTTATCGCTTGCAGTTGCAGCGATCTCTTCCAGGCAACCTTTACCTTGAAAAAGATAGTTGAAATAAATTTACAAGTAGTTACACAAACAATTTAATTTTATAATTTTATTTTCATAAAATAAGAAAAAAATTATGCGTATAAATATAAAATATACGCGTAATGTAAACTCTTTTACGTAAAATAAAGATGCGTAATAAATACGCAAGTATTTATTAAGCTATTTATTAACGAAAACAAATACATCGAGGAATCATGTCACTAAAGTTCAAAGAATCAAATGAATGAGTCAAACCACAACACTACGTAGACAAATGATTGCAACATTTTAAAAAAAATAGGTCATTCTTAGCTGTCAGTTGAGTCCATCTGAATAAAAATCAGACTATAGTACTTTTTAAAAGATTTTTGATTATTCTCCAATCTCCATAAGGCCTGATATTTTATAATATCTGTGTCGGTTCACTTGTTTGTCTGTAAAGACTTGTTTAGTAACAATAAAATGTGTGTTTTCTATTCAGGTATGGACATTAACACCAGTAAAGCTACGCGGCATGAAATCTGCAGAAAAGTTGCAAGATATTGACAGAGAAGCAGGCATGTATTTGTTATTATAATGATTCTACAAAATAAGTTCTTAGAAAATAATCCCCTTTGTGTTTCAAACTTGCAACTACCTATCATTAATAGATTGGATCTAATACAATAGTGGCATTAAAATCTTGTTTGTATTTACTAAAATTTGAGAGTGTGTGTGTTTACGATTTCATATAATTTCAGGTGATGTTCTCGTGAGGATGATGGAAGAAAGAGACAGGGACACATGCCGTACGCTGTTCGGACATTCTGGACCCGTCTACAAAGTTGGCTTCGACCCTTTCAAAAACATGCTTCTGTCATGCTCCGAAGATGCTACTGGTAATTTCTTTCAGTTTACATTAAATCTTTATTAGATAGCTGCTACTAGATAATCGCTGACTGCAAGCCAAATCCACAAAGTAATCTGTAATCGATAAGAACGAGTATAAAGAATACTAGAGGAAAACCCGGCTTCGCTCGGGTGAAATGAAACTCGTAATGTAGGTGCTAAATGTAGGTACTTGCGTAATTGTGCGTAATTGTCTAAATTATTGAAGGTAAAGCAGGAGTGTATAGCGGGAAATCGACGTAACCCTATCTCGATCACAGTAAATATATCGCTTCTTTGATTTCAGCAGTAAAGAAATTTCATACAAACGCTCAAAAACTCACTCACGCACATATACGGCGCCGCTACATGGAAGCTTATAGGTATTTCTCGAACTTGATGTCCTTCTTTGACTCCCACGTCTTATTTGTAATTTTACCATTTTGTTTGTAAATCGCCCTTACTTTATATGATGCAATAAAACATGCTGTACTATGACAGCCGCAACAGTACACAGCTAGACATAGGCCTTCCCTTATTAGGGGGGGGGGGGGGGGTATTTGCCATACTCACTACGCTTGGCAGGCGGATTGGCGAGGTGATGTATTCACAGAGAATTATGCAGCCTATTCTTTTTAGTATGACAGCTGACACCTGTCATGTAGATCTTGTTAAGGCCTACAACTTTTCCAAAGAAACCAATAGTCTAGCACGCATAGTTTCCGATATAAACGACTTTTTATTATGACAGCTTACACCTGTCATGTAGATCTCGTTAAGTCCTACAGCTTTCTCAAAGAAACTAATAGTCTAGCACGCATAGTTTCCGATATAAACGACTTTTTAGTATGACAGCTTACACCTGTCATGTAGATCTCGTTAAGGCCTACAACTTTCCCAAAGAAACCAATAGTCTAGCACGCATAATTTGCGATATAAACGACTTTTTAGTATTACTGCTGACACCTGTCATGTAGATCTCGTTAAGGCCTACAATTTTTCCAAAGAAACCAATAGTCTAGCACGCATAGTTTCCGATACAAACGACTTTTTAGTATGACAGCTGACACCTGTCAATTAGATCTTGTTAAGGCCTACAACTTTCCCAAAGAAACCAATAGTCTAGCATGCATAGTTACCGATATAAATGCCTTTTAATATGACAGCTGACACCTGTCATGTAGATCTCGTAAAGGCCTACAACTTTCCCAAGGAAACCAATAGTCTAGCACGCATAGTTTCTGATATAAACAACTTTTTAGTATGATTGCTGACACCTGTCATGTAGAGCTCGTTAAGGCCTACATCTTTCCCAAAGAAACCAATAGTCTTGCACGCATAGTTTACGATATAAACGACTTTTTAGTATGACAGCTGACACCTGTCATGTAGATCTCGTTAAGGCCTACAACTTTCCTAAAGAACTTAATAGTCTAGCACGCATAATTTGCGATATAAACGACTTTTTAGTATTACTGCTGACACCTGTCATGTAGATCTCGTTAAGGCCTACAATTTTTCCAAAGAAACCAATAGTCTAGCACGCATAGTTTCCGATACAAACGACTTTTTAGTATGACTGCTGACACCTGTCATGTAGATCTCGTTAAGGCCTACAACTTTCCCAAAGAAACCAATAGTCTAGCATGCATAGATTCCGAAATAAATGTCGCTGGTTCCTGTAGAAGACACTATCTTGCTGCTGGAGCCTCCTACCGTCCGACGCAGCAGCGCTGGAATCCTATGATACTGACACTGGCTGAATTACCCTAAACGGGTAAAAGTCCATTCTTAATAAAAAAAGAAAAGGGACCATGGACTAAAAAGTTCTTAATCAGAAGCTAGGTGGTAGCTAGGCAACAGGTTGGTGACGAAAAATGGCAGGGCCTATTGTATATTTTGCCTGTCAGCATCGTTAGAATTTTATAAAATTCTCGATAATCCGCTAAATTCAGATATATGTTGTCGACTCAAAAACAATATTTTTTTATGTTTTATTATTTAGAAAACAGAAAACAGGGGGTTACCGTTACCCCTGCACGAGATTATTAATATAGATGTTATTTATTCTGGTCACGGCACCAACTTGTTTTTGTCATTATTCGCACAAATCACTTTTTGCTAGGAGCTTGAAACTTGAAAAAACAAGATTTACAGATCTGTACACACAATGTATGGCCGGTTAGTCTGATGAATGATCAATAAGCATTGTATGACCTCATAAAGGGACCCGAAGTGGCAACATCATTGCTAGCGTCTTTTTCACATTACATGACATTTGAGCAAGATGTCAACAATAATGTTACTGTTTCGGGTCCCCTTCTTCTATGAATCAGGTAGTAGTTTCGTAAAACGACCTACTTGAAAATACTTAACTATCCTCGCCAGTGCGTCTGTGGTCGCTGCAGACGTGGACATGCCTGGTGGTGTACCGCGGGCACGTGTGGCCTGTGTGGGACGTGCGCTGGTCCCCGCACGGCCACTACTTCGCGTCGTGCGGCCACGACCGCTCCGCGCGCCTCTGGGCCACCGACCACCACCAGCCGCTCAGGATCTTCGCGGGACACCTGTCTGATGTCGATGTGAGTAGGCTAAAGTTACGTTTCATCCCTACGAACATGATCAAAGACTGCAATGACCAACCGCTTCACCTCTGGGCCACCGACCACCACCAGCCGCTCAGGATCTTCGCGGGACACCTGTCTGATGTCGATGTGAGTAGGCTAAAGTTACGTTTCATTCCTACGAACATGATCAAAGACTGCAATGACCAACCGCTTCACCTCTGGGCCACCGACCACCACCAGCCGCTCAGGATCTTCGCGGGACACCTGTCTGATGTCGATGTGAGTAGGCTAAAGTTACGTTTCATCCCTACGAACATGATCAAAGACTGCAATGACCAACCGCTTCACCTCTGGGCCACCGACCACCACCAGCCGCTCAGGAACTTCGCGGTACACCTGTCTGATGTCGACGTGAGTATGCTAGAGTGACGCTACATTCCTAAACATGATCAAAGACTGCAATGACCACGACCGCCCCGCGCGCCTCTGGGCCACCGACCACCACCAGCCGCTCAGGATCTTCGCGGGACACCTGTCTGATGTCGATGTGAGTATGCTAAAGTTTCATCCCTAAAAACATGATCAAAGACTGCAATGACTACGACCGCTTCACCTCTGGTCCACCGACCACCACCAGCCGCTCAGGATCTTCGCGGGACACCTGTCTGATGTCGATGTGAGTATGCTAAAGTGACGTTTCATTCCTAAACATGATCAAAGACTGCAATGACCACGAACGCTCCGCGCGCCTCTGGGCCACCGACCACCATCAGCCGCTCAGGATCTTCGCGGGACCCCTGTCTGATGTCGATGTGAGTAGGCTAAAGTGACGTTTCATCCCTAAGAACATGATCAAAGACTGCAATGATCTGTAGATTTAGGAAATGAGTTAGAACTGTTTCACTCTCTCCGTTCTATGTTATTTTGTACTAAGTTATAAAAGTGACATGAATAGCTTATAATGAAGCGGTGCTAAAAAAGTTATAACTCGATTTTTATAACTCGATGGGTTTTGACAGTTCAACTGTCAAATCCCATACATAGTTTGACAGCTCCAAGCGCACAGTTATAAAAATCGTGTTATATCTGAATTGAGTTCTTAAGTTCGTGGCTACCATAGGTGATACGATAAATGCGATTAATTTTATCAAGTATTTAATTCAATGTTTTATTTGTAATTTTCAGTGTGTGCAGTTCCACCCGAACTCGAACTACATAGCGACGGGCTCGAGCGACCGCACGGTCCGCGTGTGGGACTGTCTCACGGGCACTCAAGTGCGGATTATGACTGGACATAAGGTAATCGACTGGACGCTAACTGGACGCAACTTACAACCCGCGCGAATTAACTCTGCACCTGGCGCCGATGGCGACAAAGTCATTACGGTGCGCAAAAAAAGTGAAAGTTTACCAACTATCAATCAAAACTGAACAATTTTTTTATTGTTCAGTTTCAATCAATAGTCAGTAAACTTTCACCTTTCCTGCGCACCGTAATGACCCTGACATCATCGGCGCCAGGTGCAGAGTTAATTCGCGCGGGTTGTAAATGTCACTTATAACTCTTATAAGATTTAAAGTCAAACTTGCCAGTGTAGTCGGCGTCGCGGCGATGATAGGTTGATCGATCCATTGCCACTAAAAAGTCTTGACATTACGCACGTCTATTTTATTATTTGGCTGTCATCTTTTTACTATCGATAAACCTATATGAAATATTATAATATAAACAATTAGTAATGCTTATTTCCTATCCATTTTTATCCGACTGCCTCAGAAGCTGGGTTATGTTTTGCGATAGTATTTAGGTAGACAGAAAATTTGTTTTCACGGGCTACAGCCCAAACGACTGGGCGGATCTTGACATGTGAGGTGTAGTTAAATTCGTCTGAGCAGCGTGACACTGGCTATATTAAAAAATCATAAATTCAAGATGGCGGATTTTTATCACAAAATACAACTTTGAAATTACCGCAGTCGGGTATTTGCTTTTTATTTTATTGATCTGTCAAGGGTAGTTTTAATTTGAGTATATACTGTGAATCGAATGTAATATTTGTTTCTTTTTCAGACGTCGATATACACGGTCGCGTTCTCAGTGTGCGGCCGGTGGCTGGCGTCAGGCGGCGGCGGCGGCGAGTTGCTCGTGTGGGATATCTCGACCGGCGCGCCGGCCTGCGGGCTCCCGCCCGCGCACTCCGCGCCGCTCCACGCGCTCGCCTTCAGCCGCGATGGCACCATCCTAGCCTCCGGTGAGTACACCCACCTTGCATTTGTTTTTATCGTGTCGTAGGATTTTATCATACCAATGACGAACTGCCAGGTACATGTAATTGAAAAGAAAATAGAGATGGCGCTTTCAATATTGTGGCCCTGGACAGTTGCACATTGCAGTACGAAAATATTATTACAGTTGCATATCTCTGGTAGCTCATTTGTCGGACCAGTGATCTCGGCCGCAGTTGACATTTTACTTTATTTCTTATTTTTATTTATACGATTTCCGTGAATAAATTTTGTGCTTTTCCTTAAAAGAAATCTGGATCCACACTTGCATGAAAATAATATATAGTACTTGTGAGTGAAAACTGTTAATTTCTTTATTTTTGTCTATCAAATCATAATATGCATAGATTTAGCTAGTTTTTTTTATAGTTGTTGTGAATACAAAGATAAGGACAATAACTAAAGGATTTATTCGTGTTTCAGGCTCCTTAGACTGTACTGTGAAGCTTTGGGACTTCACAGCCATAACCGAAGAAGCTAGTGGAGAAGAGAATGGGGCTTCCAACTCGATTCAGAAAGATGAGAAATATCTGCTGCGTTCATTTGCCACCAAGAACTCGCCTATCAAACACTTGCATTTTACAAGACGCAATCTTCTACTGGGTGTTGGAACATATGAAGGAAGTTCGTAGAAATTAAGAAATATCTTCTATAAATAAAATTAATTATTAAAGTACACTTAAGTTTTATTTTCATTAATTATTTCTAGTCACAAATTACTAATTTACAAATATTCAATCATCATCAACAGGCACGACAGTCCACTGGTATTAATTACCAAGCTGAAAATGTGGCTGAAGAAGTGCCAATACAAGATCATGATATTTGCAGAAAATATGACCTTTCAGATGTTATGAACTGTATCATCAGATTCAAAATGGATTCATTACTGCGAGACACCTGAGCCTTCATCGCTTGCTTGAAGTCTTCCTTCACTCCCTTGTCAGCTCCTCTAGTCCCAATCCTCCTTTGCCCTAAATGCTGCTGTGAGTTGGGCAAGATATCTAATGCCACATTAATTCCTTGATTGTTCCACATGTAGTACAGCTCTTCCAATATGTCAATGTGTATTATGTATGCAGAAAACAGGTGGTAGTGAAATACACCCTTTTGTTTTATTGTATCAATGATATGGATAAATACTGCTTCTTCTTGAGGCCAACCCAGCTGCATTAACACCAGCATGTGTCCATAGGTCAAATCTGAGGCATTTCCTGAGTTCAGTAAAATTCTTATAAGCAAAGTGCAAAAGTAATGCATTATTGCAAGTTTAGTCATAGGTAAAAAGTGCAAATGGCGAACTTTGCCTCCAACTATCAGTTCTGAGTCCAGTGTGCCTTCTACATTCGGCAGCTGTGGGAGGGCAAGTAAAATGCATTCTACACAGGGACCATATTTTTGTTGGAAAAAGTTAATTGATGCCCTCACTATGTTGCTTGCAAGAGTATTGACTGTAGTGGGTGGCATTGCCTCCTCATATCTTCCTCGGTATAAGGCTAGTTCTTCAGCAAAGCCTTCAGTCCATGGTTTAACTTGTAACTGACTGGCCAGTTTCATAAACTCTCGTGATATAACTTCATTACTGTGCAGTAGCTCCCAGCAGTTGGCTGCAGCTTGAAATTGATGTGCAGATGCCCCAGTGACATCAGTATCACCTTTTCTTCTTTTTGATGGGGGCTGTTCAGGATCAGACAATGATTCAACCAAGATGTGATTTCCTTTCAGTGATCTCTGTTCATAAAGTGACCGTAAGAAAAATGTTGTGCCACAGTACAACAACTGACGACAATCTTCACAGCTCCTCAATGATAATAGCTTTTGTAAATAGGTTTCTTTGTTTAAGCTGTTGCTGTAGTGGACTAAATATGAATCCCAGCCTAGTTGTCGACCCAGCAGATCTAGAACTCCATACAACCTTTGCCATGGATCAGTAATATCATGTTCAGTTTCATCATACACATAGGAATTGTAGAAGTCTATTGCTTTGACCAATAATCGCTGAAGTAATCTTGGAGATTCCAAAGAACTCAAAAGTGGTAGCGTTTCTACAACAAGCAATCTAGCATAACGATTATCATAGAAAAACTTTTCAGAATTAATCAAAGTTTTTACAAGGCTGTCAACACCCAACTGTGGAAATTTTTTCAACAACAGCACTAATAGTCGGCAGTGCTCCATAGTGTCATCACTGTTTTCCACACTTGTCTTCAGGATTGTTAGCTGTATATCAGGTGAAATATGATCAAACATTTGGACCAGAAAACTACTTTCAGACGTTTTTAGGGCATTTGCAATAGCAGATATTTCTGGCAATAAGTCAGAAAGATTTTGTCGTGATAGCATCAATGAACTGAAACATTCTGCAGCCTCTTGGACATTTCCGGACTGTTTTTCCATCAGATAGGCTTCAAATTGAATTTTAAAATTGGTTGGAAACAATGTTTTTGCAGTAAGCATCCATGCCTTTGCTGAATGTATATTATGTTTTTGCGCTTCTTTTGCTCGTGTTATGATGTAATCTTCATCAGACATGGGTTCTTCTACGCCCGGCATTTTCAGCTAATATTATCAATCAAGAACACAGAGCTTTTCGATGTAAATATTACGATTTTTACAAAACGAAGTAAATCCAAAGCCGAGCGGTGAACTGACATTTGTTTGTATTTGTGTGCGTGTATGCGATTGATTGATTGACAAATAATTGATTGAATGAAATGAACGAACTACCATAGACAAGAGTAGAGTCCCACTAGAGTCCTACCCATCCAAGTCCGCATGTTCCATTTCTACTAATAAGCATTAAAAACCATAGTTGGTATCCCGGTATCTCTGACAGCCTGACAGCTTATCATGGCCTAGAGCCGTATGGCGTAATTTTGTATCAGTAGAAATCCAATTCGTATGCGCAAGGCTGCAAAGAGTGGTCTAACGACTCGTATCCTTCTCGCTCGTGTCGCACTATCTCCAAGCATAAAGTTAGCTGCTATTAGACAATTCGTAGCACACTTCCGCATGCAAAATCAAATTCATAATTCATAAATACGTCTACTGATACCTATCAAAAATACGTATACGTTTACCTACTATAGGGTGATATTTTACTAGTGAGTGGCCGATAGCGAAAATTCAGAACTGGCTGGTGGGTGATATGATATGGTCGTAGCACACTTCCGCATGCAAAATCAAATTCATAATTCAAAAATACGTCTACTGATACCTAGTCAAAAATACGTATACGTTTACTTAATATAGGGTGTTTTACTAGTGAGTGGCCGATAGCGAAAATTCAGAACCGGCTGGTGGATGATATGGAACTTAGATCGAAATATGAAAACAATTTTTGCACCTCCCATATAAAATTGCCGATCAGCTGATTTGAGTTACCTACTTACTATGGGAGGACCATTTTTTTACGTATTTCGACCTATGTTCCTTGACTGTATCACCAGCCAGTTCTGAGTTTTCGCTATCGGTCACTAGTATTTCTCCCGATACTTAAATATGTTCCGATACCTACGTTAGTTAAATAAACATCTTGTTAAAATCTTGTATTATACAGATTCTGAATTCATCACATACGTATGTAACCTAACGAGATTCTTCTGGGCATGACCCTCCCATTTGCCATACCTACTCCCTTACTCACCGGGCAGGCATTTGACGTGCACAGTATAATCATCAGCCTACATGCGTCCACTGCAGGGCCGCTAGCGCAGGGCAGGTACGTTTTATAGGGCAAGCAGCTGCCCATCCCTCGGAGAAAGGCCTTAGTCACCTTTCACAACTCCCACGGGCAGAAAGCAGGTGATGCTTCTTTAATCTCGCACCACATTGGACAAAGATTTGTCACAGAAACTTAGGCTTTACCATCATTATCGATCGCCTTTCGTTGAGGTAGGAGCAGGTACAAAATGAAACAAATATAAAAGGTACACAAGGTTTATTCATTTCGCACTTCGGGATTTGTGTTACAAAATGACGGTATCTAATTAAGCATTTAATTGGTACATACCTATGTATTACGTTTACGATTGAAGATCATTTTGTAAGTACCTGATCAGGCATTAGATAGGTATCCTAGCAACCTTAATTGATTCTAATATAGCTGTTTACACATTTTTAAAGAGGTCATCAAAGAAAAAATTATTATTACTGAGTTACAAGTACCTACCTAAAATAAATAAGAACAATAACTAAGTACCGCTAGGTATAACTGTTTGGAGGAAACTGTCAATCCTTTTATCTACTCTACTTTCTGTTTGAAACTCCTATTTTATAAACTTATTTCTATACCCAGCACGGATTTTAATAAGACATGTTTTGCGCTCAGATATCGTGTAAAATGATAAGGATCAAACCCCTTTTCCCGTCTACTGGGTACGTGCATCGGAGCAGATAATCAAGTTAAAGATAAAAAACCATATCCCTTTTTAATGGAAAATCATATCTGGGAATTGAAAGTCGCAATGTAGGTAAGTAATTGTGTGTGGTTCCTGATAATGTGTAGATAAGAAAACCTATATTTGACGGTATGGGATCAAATTGGTTGAAGAAATACGTTATTATTAAAACAAATAAGGGTGTCTACACACCATTTTCCTGTGAACCTGCCAAATCATGCGCCCTAATCTAATATTGTGAACAGAGCCCGGAATTTCATGAGAGGTTAAGAAGGGATCGGAAATGTGAGTGGTAAATAGAAAATCCCAAAGCACTGTTTTATGATATTACCGTAAATCCACAATAAGATTTTTTGTCCACATTCCGCCCCTCTCGCATGATTGAGGTAACAATGTGCCAGGCAACGAGTATAATAGGAGGGGAGCATTTTTATAATCATAGCACCTGTAAAATGCTACGAGCTTAACGGCTACGTAACCGCTACGGCTGCTACGGCGTAGCACAGTAGTAATATTTGTGTTTCAAAAATGTAAATCCCTCTTTTGAAATTTACGTACCTACATGTTAGTTTACGTGTTTTGTAGTGGAGTGTGGAGTGCAGTTAGTACTGCTACGAACTGCGTTCAGACCTTTAGGGCCTTACCACAAAAAAGTTAGACACGTGCCTAGCGTTTTTTTGTATAAACTTTTAATTTGAAACACTCATTCAACGCGCTTCTATCTTTTTTGTGTTATCATCGTACATAGCACCTCTAAAATGAAACGATATGTACGTGTTTAATGGCGTAGTAATGTTTACGGCGCAGCGTTTAATGTATCTTTCTACTTATTCAAGTTTTCTTTTCAGGTGGACCTTATTACAATTAAAATGTGTTCTTAAACTGTATTATTGTGGGGCACAATATAATGTAACAACTTTTAGGCATATTTTAATTGGTAGATCTTGCGTAAGTAAGGTATTTAAGAAGTACTTTTAGAAAATATCTAATGCCTTATCAGTTTCATTAAGTATGTGAACAGTGTAGGTATAAATAATGTATCGAGAGCTTATCAGATTATTTTCATTTATAAGTAAGTATTGACTTCGTTAAAATTCTCATCTACAAGAAACGTGTTGTTCGATCGTTCCTTTGTTTCTAATTGTACCGTTATTTATAACAAGAGATATGTTTCGCAGGTATCTTCCTCTATCACAGAGAAAGATGTAAAAACAACCGTTAGCAAATCTACACTAAGTAAGTGGCAACGAGATTAAATAAACAATGGAAAAAGAACTACTGCCGGGTCTTTGAAAACATAAATAAGTATATTACCTTACCACAAAAAGTTTTTTTTTTTTGTGGTAAGGCGCAATCAATGAACCTATTATAATCGCGGATATTTAAAACATAATAAATTAAAGTTAATATATTTCGACTTCCATACATAAAATAAGACAAATAGAGATCAAAATCTGCGCGTAAATATGCACAGATGTCAAATCGAGGTAGGTCTTGTATAATGATCTCCTAGATCTTTTACCACAATAGATTTGTTTACATTGTTTATTTCTTCTCGCTGACTTTCAATAGGATAACAAAATCTAAATCCTTCTTATAAGGAATAATAAACACATCTTAAGATGAATAGAAGATTAATCGTATTTTTATTCAAACTTTAGCAAATGTACACTAATTATTTCGCGAGTCCGAATGCTCTCAGTCTTAAGATCCGTCTATTATTACTGGCACAACAATTATTATTTACAATAGTCCTGGTGTCCATTCTAGCCTCACATTCAAATTCATATTTTAAGTTATTATTCCTTTACTTTCAAAATTTTAACTCTCCATATATTTAGGCCAAAACGAAGCCGCCATCTCATTTTTTTTTTCTTTTATCCAGTCGATGGCATGCCTTTGCCTCAGACACAAGCTACAGGAGACGTGAGTCCTAAGATGACATCTGTCAAACAAGTGATCGTCAGAGACGTGAGATGTGCGACATCGGGACGCTTGAATCCGTTTCCATATAAAATGTATGAAACAGAAGAAACAAAGCAACGCACGTAAGACGTGCGTCGCATTTATACCTAACGGCTCACGCTCGCTTGTCTGCCAGATGTCATAGCGTCGTGCGTCTAGCTTGCCCCTCAAAAGTCAATAGCCCAGTACTTGAATACTGGCCACCATATTTAAAGAGCTATCAATAAACATTTTCAGTCTGTTTGAATACACATATCCTTTACATTTTTTAATTCAAGAAAAAGTCGTCAACAGTTAAAAACAACTTAAAATGAGAATTTAAAGCGATGCCAGAATCGCTTCCAATATTGTATTAGAAGGTACGTCTAATAATAAATACTTAAACAATATTAATAGGTAAAACGATTTAATAAGAGTTCTATAATTAAAACTAAGGTTTTTTTCTATGCTTGGTCGTCATAAGTAAAGCTAAGGGTTTATTATTATAGAAGATTAATAAAAAAGTTCTTACAATTTTTCTTTGTGCCCTGAGGAGGCGCGAAGAATGCTGGGTAATTAAGAATTCTTTACTTTTTAAATAAAACACGCAG
The DNA here is from genome assembly GCA_024500475.1 of Phthorimaea operculella. Taxonomy (NCBI): domain Eukaryota; kingdom Metazoa; phylum Arthropoda; class Insecta; order Lepidoptera; family Gelechiidae; genus Phthorimaea; species Phthorimaea operculella. Next base: position 1,950,809 of record JANFCV010000037.1, on the reverse strand, counting down.
TTTCCTGTTACTCCGCCGCAAAGTTATTAACATTAACACCAAAAGGTGTTTCTAAAAGCTTTACATTCTGTTCTTTTAACCGCACAATAAAAAATAAAGTTTAAGAGAAGTGTCGCTTTATACTGATTATAAAGATATAGATAATCTATTTAAAATATATCATATTGACAGAATAACAGATCTTCATAATACCAAAACGACACGTCGTAGCACTTGCTACGAATGCTACGGACGTAGGCCTTCCGACATAAAACTTTAACTTCTGTCCCTAAACTGCTGTCTAAAACTAAAACTGACAAACAGTGAGGGTGCCACCTATTAATCAGATTCAGAGTAATTTTAGACTCAAGTACTTTATATGTGCGTTTTCAGAATCTGTAAAACACATTTGATAAAACTTAAATAGTAAACATATAGGTATAGATTACCAACAGAACGAATAGATTAATATTAGTAAATTTCATCTACCTAATAAAAGTATCACTTACGTTATCATTATCAAAATTGCCTATTAGGTTCTAACAATATATTTAATACTTTTAATATGTTCCATCAAAACCGATTATGAGATAATATTGACTGGCTTTTGTAGATACTTATAAAAAAGTACAATTTCAACCTTATTGAATTCGCAGATAAAGCTGATAACAAATATTTTTTCTTATCGATTTTGATGTAGCATAATTATTATTTATTTAAAAAGGAATCTATTCGGACGATGGTTAAACGCGAAACTACTTTTAAGTTATACTAAAATATTAAAGCTTGGGAGAATACAACGATGTTAATTTAACGCCGGAAACCATAAAACCGATTTTCGAAATCATATTTGTTTGAAATGCGTCATATTTGACAATACATATAATTTACGCACAAATAAATACGCGTTAAACCTTGTACGATTTCCATTTGTTTCCAGTTCTCTATTGTTCAGGGTTCAAATCAAATAAAGATAGCTATAGCTATCTATCACTACCACAAAATTGCGGGTTTGAAAACCGGTTCTGGTCCGGACTTCGTCTAAGTAAGAAATTCGTTGGATGTCCGGCCACCGAGCTGCGGCCAAACTTTTGGATTCGCGTGGGATTCCGTAGCGCGGCACCGTATTAAATTACAAGTCTTGGCTTGAGCAGTTGTGCACATCGAGGGACCTCGGCGGGACCTCCTCGTAGGGGACTACGTGGGCAGCAGCCAGCTCTTTTGAAATATTCTCTGCAGCACCTAAAACCCTCAGCAAATTCAGTCCTGCCAATTTCTTCAGCTCTTCTATGCTCCAGCCTTCCTCCATCAGTTCGGCAAAGAGCAGCGGATACGATGACACGTCTTCTAAGCCTTGCGGAGTGCTGTGAAAATGGAGCTTGTTAAAGTTTCCTTAATAATGAGCTCACATGCAGTAAAGCAAACTTTACGTGATACTTCGATGAGAATTTGACAACAAAATATTACCACGCAATTTCTTATATTCCATACAATCTAAAATTACATCATTATGCACGATTAAATAATACCTAGGTGCACCCAATGTATTTGTAATACATTTAAGATATGAATATTGATACTATCTTCCTATCTTGATTTAGAGGCTCAATGTGCTCGAACTACCCAAACTTGTGTTTCCTAATAACTATATGATAAACCAGTGAAAGTTGATCCCTTGAAGGGGTAACTTGTGGTTCCGCTAATAGTACAAGTTTTGCACAGTATACAATTAGACAGAGTGGGGGAAAATTGAGCGGAGTCTGGCTTGTCTGAAGTTCGCCGGTTGTGTGAAATAAACGACGACAACACACACAGCTTACTAGACGCCTCGTGAAAGAATTTGTCTAAGCAAACATTTCTGTCAACAAGCTGAGGTGCTTTTTCGAGGGTTGTGTAATGCATGCATTTTGAATAGCTAGTGATCGTGTCATATTATAATCATCAAATATTGTCCAATGCCAGCGATCTCAGATCAGGGATATAGATCTGATGTTTAAGAGAAAGTATTCGCCCTTAGGTGGTATCCCAATGGGTACGTGGGTACCTGTTTGGTAAATATTGTCAAGCGATTGAGCTCCCCTACGCACGTACCCATTGGAATACCGCTCAGATTAGAACAGGTCTTTAGTGCGCCGTGTAGCGCCGTCTAGTAGTGTTTGTAGTTGCGGAATGAAATAAACGATGTACTCACAAGTTGATGCCGTCGTAGCCGGCGCCCAGGCCCACGCTGTCCACGCCGGCCACGTCGCGAATGTGGTTTATATGAGCTGCAACAGATACGTTACATAGACAAAGGTGCCCACTTTACGGCTCTGTTTGCGAAACGTCCTAAACTAATAACTTTAGGAACGAGTACTTTCAGAACGGTTTGAGATATGGGATTTGTAACTACTTCATAAGATAATATTTCTATTTGATGTAAGTAATAATTCCTTTGTTCATATTTTATGTGTGAGATAATTTAGGCCATTTCTCTGCTGTTCTATTTTAGGTCCCAGCACTTTATATTTTTTACGCTAAGATAGATAACATGAAAAGTGTACCTATCTACACCTGCATAAGTAAAAAAAGAGCCTGGTACAATTTTGTAGACTAACTTTAAATTGGCAGTAAAAACTACTCCCTTTAAAAGTTTCAGCAAATTGAATTACTTAAAGCTGTTTTACACTTCGACAAGTAACAGTAGCGAGTCTCTTCTTAAAGTGAACGAAAAAACTAGCAACTTTAGGTACCTAAGTTAAGAGGTAGTACTTATTGAAGTCTAAATTAGCACTAAGTTGAAAAATCTATTCTATATTCGGGGCGAGTTTTGAGAACTATTACAGAAATGTATATCAAGCCGAGTGCAGCGACCGTAATAAAGCAAACAAGATCTAACATTAAAATGATAAAATCACATATTTTCTTAGCTGCAAAGTTGTGAGAAGGAGTTTGCTTTATTTCAGAAATTTCCAAAACGGGAATAGGGCTGTCGCTGTGAGCTGAGCTGGCGTTATATATTATTCTGTCTAGAGTAAAACACGACCAAATCCGTGGTGTTAACATTTTGTGAATTTACGATGTAAATTATGGAGGATGCAGCAGTAAGTGAAAGTAAAAGTAAAAACTGTTTTAGGTACGGTACTTTACCTACTTGGTATCTACTACGTTGCAAATGAACCAATTACCCACTCTACTAGAATGGACATTAGAATAGCCATGTTCGCCGCTAGCTATTCTGATGTCCATTCTAGGACATCAGAATTCGTAAAATGAGATGGTAGAGCATTGGACCGGTATTAAACGGTCCCGTGTTCTAGTCCCAGCCGTAGTCGTAATTTATTAGATGTTTTATTTTCATACCTAAAATTGCTGTTTTTATAAGCACAGTGAGTTCAAAACCTTTGATGCACTCTACTGCATTTTAAAATTAAATTATATCTGGAGTATGGAAAAGGCAATCTGTAAATAAGGTCATTCATATCTCTCACGTTGAGATGGCAACGGTAATCATAACCGTGAAACAACGTTCCAACTGTGCTATGATTTATTTGGCTTATCATGTGATGAGCTGCATATTCATCACACAGACAGACGTTTCTTTATCACTTTTTTGCCGGTGAGAAAAAGAAGTAGAGAAATTAATGAGGTTTTTAAATGTTACCTATTTTTGATTGTTCTGTCCACGTGCTGCTCGATTTAGCGGTATTTTGGAAAAGAGTTGCATAAAACGTCAATGCACACACCAGATCGCACCGTCGTGTGGCAATCACAGGATGTCATTCATTGGTTCGTTTTTTGTGTGTTACTCTACAGTTTTAGCCCCGGGGTTATTAAATATACATCATATACCGCAATATCGGCATGTCTGTCTACGTGTTGTGTAGGACTTACCTAGGGATCCTGAACCGAAAGCGGTGTAAAATTTGCCACGATGAGGCCTTCATTGAAGAGAAGATCACCAGCGCGCGTGTAACAGCGCTGGTCTATCACTAACAAGAGACGATCTTACCTATTGCATCCTGGATCGTAGCCGTCTCTTTGCAAGTAAGAAACGAGGTGTAGAAGTTGACCATGATGAGTCCCTTGTTAGCCGCTAGCAGACGCAGCACGGTGTCGGGCACGTTGCGCGTCACGTTGCACAGCGCACGCGCAGACGAGTGCGAGAAGATCACCAGCGCGCATAAGAGAGCTGGTCTACCAATAACAAGAGCCAGTCTTACCTATGGCATCCTGAACCGTAGCGGTCTCCTTGCAAGTAAGGAAAGAGGTGTAGAAGTTGACCATGATGAGTCCCTTGTTAGCCGCCAGTAGTCGCAGCACGGTGTCGGGCACGTTGCGCGTCACGTTACACTGACGCGCAACGTGCGCACGCGAGAAACCTGCTCTATCAATAACTCAAGTCGGCCTTACCTATGGCGTCCTGAACCGTAGCCGTCTCCTTGCAAGTGAGAAACGAGGTGTAAAAGTTGACCATGATGAGTCCCTTGTTAGCTGCCAGCAGTCGCAGCACGGTGTCGGGCACGTTTCGTGTCACGTTGCAGAGCGCACGCGCAAACGAATGCTAGGGTCTACCAGTAAGCCGAGCCGGTCTTACCTATGGCGTCCTGGACCGTAGCGGTCTCCTTGCAAGTAAGAAACGAAGTATAGAAGTTGACCATGATGAGTCCCTTGTTAGCCGCTAGTAGTCGCAGCACCGTGTCGGGCACGTTGCGTGTCACGTTGCACAGCGCACGCGCAGACGAATGCGAGAAGATCACAGGCGCGCGCGACACGGACAGCGCGTCGCGCATCGTACGCTCAGAAACGTGGGATAAGTCCACCAGCATACCGAGCCGGTTCATCTCTTTTATCACCACCTGGGAAAGGTGAGGTTAGCTTAGGTACCTATATTATGCTACACATTTTTCTTATAATATATTTTATTAGAAAGTTCGTTCAGCTGGGCTTGTCATATAAATAGGTTATTTTTATTTTCATAGTGACACCATTATGTTTGATGTCCGCCATTATTAATAACTTTGTGTTTTAATTACATAACTACATTGTGCATTATTACGGTAAATTTGGTTAATGTAGCTGGAACTTGTAAATGGGGTTTTTCAAGCGATGGTATTGTTAATCAACTGCAAATGCAGTCGAGACCGCGCCGCGCCGCGCCGAGGTTCAAATAGGTACCTTTATTATAAAGTGGATGCCTATTGTTTCACCAACCCCGCAGAGTTTGCGTTAATGCCTAATTTAATTTCAGGCTTCCCAGAATCTTCATCAAGTGAAATTCACGGAAACTGAACTAAAGCGATGGCGTTCATTGGGAGCTTATATTTCATTGATAACATTCGCCAATTTTCCTGCGAGGAATTCGGGAAACGATATTGGATATGTATGATCCAGCACAGGAATTTCGATTTTCCGTGTAAGTACCTAGGTGGAATGCATATCTCATACTAGGTGCAGTATGCGTACCAGACTTCAGCTGCATACTGTGAGTGGTTCGAACAAAAGGAATATTCGAAAGTATCGCAGCAAGGAAACAAAGAGCTGCTCGCAACCACCCGGGTTCATACAAAGCGAAATATTGCGGAGCCGCACGATGTTTATGATTATGGCGCATTCACTCTACCCAACGTCTCAATCTTTACTTTCGCCTTGAGTACCTGTTTCAATATTACGAGTACTTCAAATACAAGAATGTTTATTTGTACAGTGCAGGCGTATAGGCAGTGCTACTTGCCTCCGCCGCCACACACACATCGATCAGACGCTGGCGCTGTTTACTGTTTTCCTTTCTGACTTTTTAAACAACAGGACTTAATAAAAACAATGCCACAATAAATCCACTTTTAACGAGCCACTTTTAAATAATCTGTTAAAGAGATAACAACGTCCCTAATCTCAGGCTTTAGAAAGAATTAAAAGAGAGAAAAGATAAGTCGTATTTTAGGCCAATGGGGGTGTAAATAAAGTTCGAAAGTTTTAATTTCCGTTTTATTTGTATTTCCGATTGAAAACTTCATAAAAAGCAGCGAGAAATAAAGAAGTTTTTCTTTTAGAATAAAAAGAAAGTTTTATTTGGAACGTCTACAATAGCTGGAACGTTGGACTTGGTGTACAAAGTAGAAATTGTTTTGAAATTGCTAGAAAATCGCGCTACATTCTACTTTCTATAAAAGTAATACCTACAGCCGAATATGTAGGTACCTAAATAAAAAGTGGATTAACTTTACTTATTACAAATGTGGGTACCAAATACCAAATAACGTAGGTTTTCAATCTGTTTGAATTTAATAATTCTGCGGTCAAAAGAGCAAAATCAATTTGGACTGGAGGGCTCTCCAAACTGTTGCTCGGCACGAGTATCTGTGAAGGGTGTTCTTTGTATACGTTGCTACCCACTTCAATCGGCAGAGCGCTTTTTGTGTGTTTATTTTTGATCCAATGTTTTGGCACCTATTCTGGAAAGGGCAGCGACAGTGCTGTACAATATCTACATACAATAGAATTCGGTGTGGAGAATCTAGGACGCAAACTTGGCACGGTCTGCTCGAATTACCATAGCCTAGATATAACATGTTGTAACCTTGATATGTGGTTCGTGCGGGCTTAAAAAGAAGTATACCTTGCCAAAAGGTGTGAGTCCTCGCGGCGGCGTGGCCGGCTCCGCGCGGTCAGCCGACGCGCACTCGGCCCAGGGAGTGTCGCACGTTGAGGTAAGGGTGAGGTACCGCACCCCTACTTGGTACAGCGTCCGCAGCACGCCCAGGGACCCGCCAATGGCGTGGCCCCCTTCCACGCCGACCAGCGAACACACGCGGTGGTTAGCGTGCGCCGCTATTATATCTGCGAACACGATATCACTTGCCAAACCTAGCCAAAAAACAAACATTCATCATAAGTTGAAGTTTATCTACAGTATCCTACATTAACCAACTCTACAGATGGTAGAGATGCGGAAAACACGAGCGGAATTCCAAAGTCATCCATCACATCACACAATTAACAAAGTACCTACGTACGTACGTGCATTTTTATAATGAACTGCTTAGACTCTAGGCTACATGACGGGTGTTCAGATGTTTAATGGATCAACTTGAACTTGTTATTGCATTATAATTTTTCAACGTCGGCGGCAGAAAGTAGAAAAGTTTCGTTGGTTTATTTACTGTTTGATTTAAAACACGCTCTCTAGGTCCGTACATTTTTCACCTAACATTAATTTAAACTTTCCCGGGTGTCGATGATGGTGTTTTTAACATTTTACATGGGGTTTTTAATGGGACGGGATCCATTTTGGTAATTTGAAACGTCCAAGCTAAATGGTTTATGAAGATAAATTAATTTAGATTTACATAAAAGATTTATTGGCAAAGTGGCGCTATAAACAAGGTACTCACAATGACGGCGACGACTCCATTCCGATCGTAACCGAATTAAATGGGAAGGCTCTAAATTATCGATTCGAAACAACACTCAAGATAAACAGTTCCCAGTTACAACAACAAAGGATCATTCATTTAAATCGAGCTCATTTGAAAAACAACGACGCAGAAGGAAACTCACCAATGGAAATTAATTTAAACCATTTTAAGGATTTTTTTAAAACGTTACGGCGAGTTAAGACAATGAGATTTTCATGCAAATAGACAGGATGGTTTTGCATCCACTCTTTAGTTGATTACAAAAAATAAAATTAACTGCTGGCTGCCGCCACTGTTCCGCATTATGATTTATTTATCTGCCCGAAATGCAAATTTAAAAAACAAAAGCGTCTGCTTGTTCAGACCATTTCGGACTCCAGATTCTCGTATTTCGTCATGTGTGAACCGCGATAATAACCTTCCCGCGTACTTTTATGTTCAGAGGCGAAAAAAAAACTATTCATAAAGCCTAGGGCTCTGAAAACTTTTATATCCGTCAGTTACACATCATTACATGGACACAGGAAAGAGCGCGACAGAAAAACCGACAAAAAATGATCAAGCAAAAGGATGAGTAAAAGTAAAACTCCGCGAAACAGAAATAATTCTTACAGACGTTTAAGTTTCCGTATTGTTTTTTACGGAAATCTGGAATTCTTCCGTGAATTTGCAATTACTCTGAATACTGGCTGATTGTCGAACATTTCCTATTGTCGTAGCACTTTTTACAGAAACCGTTTCGTCTTTATTTTTGTTTTTCAACATTTTGCGAGTTGCACGTTGAGCTAGTGGTAGGTAGTTACACAGTTTAACTACCTACGAATGGCTTGTCCAAGTACCTGTCTGTCACTGCCCTAGAATCTGACCATAGATATATTCATATCATAGACTAAGCTCCCATGGACAAAGTCTTACCTCATTAGGCTACCGATTGGAAGTGTGCTATAACGATAGATCATGTTAAGGAGGTCATGACCATGAAAACTGCCAGTGAGCTGGCAACCTTAGCGGGTTTTCATCGCCAAAACTGTATCTTTAGATGGGTATACTTTTCGAACGGTAAAGCTGTGTGATATAAGTTTTGGAAATAAAATTAGTTATTCTAGTCGGATAAAAAAAACTGCCAGGATTTCGGATGGCCACCCATACAAGGTTATGACCTCCTATACATGATCTATCGTTATAGCATGCTTCTAATCGGTAGCCTTATGAGGTAAGATTTTGTCAATGGGAGCTTAGTCTATCAGGTTAAATCACGCATGCATGTGATATAAAATTTTGAAACACAGATATTTGACATTTAATAGATTTGTGTTTCAAAGCATGCAATGAAATTAATTAGTATCGAACGATTACACCTGTCTTCACTTAGGTACCTAGCATTATTCCGTGACATAACATTTCCGTGTATTCACAGAATAATGCTACCTAAGTGCTTCTTACATTTTGAGGAACATCATCTTGCCTAAACATGTCCGTAGTTCGACGTCATAATTCATGTATGAAAGATGCTTACCATCCGCGGAGGTGCATAGCGTGAGCTGCGGCTGGTACTTGTCGGTGAGCCGCTGAATGAGGTCGATCTGCTCGAAAGTGAGCTGCACTGCGTCGCGGTGCTGGGCGTCGCACGGCACGTACGCGGCCCAGAACTGTGAGAGTAAATTCACAAGTCATTTAGCAAATAATCAGCTAGTTGTCTACTTAGTTTATTAGAATTTCTAAGTCGCTGAATGAGGTCGATCTGCTCGAAAGTGAGCTGCACTAAGTCACGGTGCAGGGGAACTGGGAGAGTAAATTCACAAGTCATTTAGCGAATAATCAGGCAGTTGTCTAGTTAGTTTGTCAAAATTTTAAGTCGCTGAATGAGGTCGATCTGCTCGAAAGTGAGCTGCACTGCGTCGCGGTGCTGGGCGTCGCACGGCACGTACGCGGCCCAGAACTGAGATAGTAAATTCACAGGTCATTTAGCGAATAATCAGGCAATTGTCTAGTTAGTTTGTCAGAATTTCTAAGTCGCTGAATGAATTCGATCTGCTTGAAAGTGAGCTGCACTGCGTCGCGGTGCTGGGCGTCGCACGGCACGTACGCGGCCCAGAACTGGGAGAGTAAATTCACAGGTCATTTAGCGAATAATCAGGCAATTGTCTAGTTAGTTTGTCAGAATTTCTAAGTCGCTGAATGAACTCGATCTGCTTGAAAGTGAGCTGCACTGCGTCGCGGTGCTGGGCGTCGCAAGGCACGTACGCGGCCCAGAACTGGGGGAGTAAATTCACAAGTCATTTAGCGAATAATCAGCCAGTTGTCTAGTTAGTTTGTCAGAATTTCTGAGTCGCTCAATGAGGTCGATCTGCTCGAAAGTGAGCTGCACTGCGTCGCGGTGCTGGGCGTCGCACGGCACGTACGCGGCCCAGAACTGGGAGAGTAAATTCACAAGTCATTTAGCGAATAATCAGCCAGTTGTCTAGTTAGTTTGTTAGAAATATTAAGTCGCTGAATGAGGACGGTCTGCGGCTAACTATACACATGTAACACCTTTCTTGTTTTAAATATTGACTTAGTGATTATTTCCATTTACTTGTCATTCATTGAAGCATAAAGACACATGCTGTGTGGTTAGCCTGGCCAGCCCCGAGGCAGTGCCTTTATTTTTATTTTTTTTATCCCGCCCGAGCCGCGTTTAGAGTAGGAACACAAATTGTTATTATTAAGTTTGAATTAGAATGTGACTTTCTTAAAGTGAATCTTGTAATTCCTACTGAGAAATAAATGCTTTTGAGTTTGAGTTTGAGTTTGCTCGAAAGTGAGCTGCACTGCATCGCGGTGCTGGGCGTCGCAGCGCACGTACGCGGCCCAGAACTGGGGGAGTAAATTCACAAGTCATTTAGCGAATAATCAGCCAGTTGTCTGGTTAGTTTGTCAGAATTTCTAAGTCGCTAAATGAGGTCGATCTGCTCGAAAGTGAGCTGCACTGCGTCGCGGTGCTGGGCGTCGCACGGCACGTACGCGGCCCAGAACTGGGAGAGTAAATTCACAAGTCATTTAGCGAATTATCAGCCAGTTGTCTAGTTAGTTTGTCAGAATTTCTAAGCCGCTGAATGAGTTTAATCTGCTCGAAAGTGAGCTGCACTGCGTCGCGGTGCTGGGCGTCGCACGGCACGTACGCGGCCCAGAACTAGGGGAGTAAATTCACAAGTCATTTGGCGAATAATCAGCCAAATTTCTAGTTAGTTTGTCAGAATTTCTAAGCCGCTGAATGAGGTCGATCTGCTCGAAAGTGAGCTGCACTGCGTCGCGGTGCTGGGCGTCGCACGGCACATACGCGGCCCAGAACTGGGAGAGTAAATTCACAAGTCATTTAGCGAATAATCATCCATTTTTTTAGTTAGTTTGTTAGAATTTCTAAGTCGCTAAAAGAGGTCGATCTGCTCGAAAGTGAGCTGCACTGCGTCGCGGTGCTGGGCGTCGCACAGCACGTACGCGGCCCAGAACTGGGAGAGTAAATTCACAAGTCATTTAGCGAATAATCAGCCAGTTGTCTAGCTAGTTTGTCAAAATTCCTAAGTTGCTGAATGAGGTCGATCTGCTGGAAAGTGAGCTGCACTCTGCTGCACTAAGTCGCAGTGCTAAGCGTCGCACGGTTAGTATGCGGCCCAGAACTGGGAGAATAAGTTTAAAGTCATTCAAGTAACAATAATCAGGACGCTGGTTTAGTAAAATAATTAGCTCCCGTAAGTCATAAATTCTCTATATTCAGCTGTAAACAGTCAAAGTACCTAGGTACAGGTAGGTAGGTACATTCTAAGTAGTAACTAGATTACGTTTTAGAATATGCCACTTAAATCTATATTCTTTTCACAATAAAGAACTCTTTACCTGCAAAGGTTTATATCAGCGATATTCCCGCTATAATCTTGTATGGATTTGACAGCTATCAAAAATTGCAATCTTGCTATAAGAATTTTAACTCTCCGTCCGACGAGCGCTTGGAGCTGAAGCGTGAACATCAGTCTGACAACCACCATGATTAAATATCACGCACGAGCTCCTGCACGCTTGCGAGCTCAGACCACGGAGCAAAGGTAGACGGAATACAAACAAAAAGTAATAGAAAAGAAGTAGAGTTATATCTATTATCGGGATTATCGGTAAAGGTTTGAGTTACGGGATCTACCTACCTAATGTAATAATGCATAGTATGCAGATTTTAGTTTTTAATATCTTTGTTCGTACATGAAACTTTGTGAAAAATTAAGCAGCTGTTGATAGTTCACCTGCAGTATAACTTTACTATTCTGGCATTTTGTCCCGGCTTCCAAAACTGCCACTAGATTAGGATTAGGTACACCAGCGAATACGATTTTCAGTCTCTTTAGCACACAATTTTCCACAATTTAATCTCCACTGGAGTTCTCGTCAGCCTATATGTCGCGAGGTGAATAGTGGTAAGGTAGTCTGTTGATTCAAGTAGATAGGTAACTTGCGCTTCATTTTGCCTAGCTTTGGCTATGTCCTTTGGTCTGAGCTGGCTAGACCCGGGCCTGAGCCGCGTCTGCAAGGCCCGCATTGCGGTCGCGGCCAATCCTCAGATTCTCGTACACTTTGAGTTTTGACCTGTTGTGTTGAGTGATCAATAGGTCGTTCGGTACCCCTTTTATGGTGGTACAGTAGTCTTTTGATTCAAGTAGACAACTTGTGCTTCACTTTGCCTTACTTATCTTCGGTCTGCCTCATCCCCTGGTCTGAGCTGGCTACACCCGGGCCGAAGCCGCGTCTGCCAGACCCGCATTGCGGCCGCAGCCTATCCTTATAACCCGACGGCTTAGAGGTGTTTAAGTTCGTTAGCAGTTTGATTGAGTTTCGGCCCGGGAGTGCAACAGTCACACTAATTAATGTTTCAGTTTCAGGATAGACGTTGATTGAATGTTAGGTATTAATTGAACAATATACGTTTGGTTACGCTTGAAATAGTGTGAATTCCATCACTACTATCGAGAGATACTATAAAGGAAACATTATCTAGCCCTAAGGGCTACCCTCATCCATCCAGAGAAGGGTAGGTTCTCAGTTATTTATGAATGTGACATTAAGCCCATCGATCGTTAGTCTATAGTTCACGCGTTACGTAAGTATACTGTTGAAGGTGAGTATTAATGTATCACAATCATAACTGGAAAGTATTTGAACGTAAAAAGATACTCTTTTATTTATTGTTCTGGAGAAAAAATAATTTCATTCAGCCGGCTTTGAGGAACCTCCGTTATTTCTTATCTGGGTTACATCTCGAGTAGGTGCTCGTGCGGCATACGGGTAAGATACGAGTAAACAAAGAAAACAATTTCACAGAGGATGGAATATTTTAATCGCCTGTTCGCGGAAGATTCCACTAAGCAACTCCACTCTACATCAAACGAACCTGAAAGAGAATGACTTCAAAAATATTCACAGCTGAGTTAGCTTTTTTATCGGAAGATTTATAACAAGAGTAAATGAAATGAAGCCATTTTTGTTTCATAAAATAAGATACTATCTCAATAAAAAGTTCGGAGTTGAAGTTTTGGATTAAACTGTGGAAAAGTCACGTTGACTGAATACCTATCAGATTCAGAGTCGCAAAATAACGAACGAACGGGCCGCTTGGGACGCTGGGAGCGCCAGAGAGGTATTCAGCGCGATATTATTGCAAGTGTGGTTTCAAGAAACTTTCATAAAAGGTACTTTGAAAAGGATTCGCATAAAGTACGTCAGGTACGGCGCATAACCACTTAAGATTCAACGCAGCGTTTCAGACTGCTCCCGTTTCCTGCACTGCACACGTTAGATGCAATATTTGCAATGGCTCCATAATGCAATTGTGTGGGATTTTCATGTAAATAGTGCGATTTGTTTCGCCTTCAGCAACGTATTGGCTATTATTTGTTTCTGACATTTTATTTGAATATTACATTTCGGGAGTAAAGTCTGTTGAACAGGTTTGAACAAGTAGGTAAAGAAGCAAGCAAAGGTCTTAATTTAAACTAAGTACCTAAGTGGAAGCTAGAAAATCAATAAATGCCGTTTAATTACATTTGCCTCCGTAGACTTTCAAGCTTCTTCAACACAAATTAACCCGAAGAGTTGCAGACTTTACAAGATCTATTGAAGACTTAGTTACTGAAGGAGTGTTTGAGTTGAGAACTTACCTGGGCGGCTACCCTCCCTTGCTTCAGCCTCGGCAGGTCCGTGTGGCTCCAAGAGCTCGTCGCCCAGGGCGATATCGTCCTCAAATCTTCGTCGAACCTAAACGGGGAAAATAAGAGGACTAGGTGAATTGAAAGTAGGCATTTAAGTGAAATAAATAATAATCGATAAATCGAGCTTTTCGGTAGATTTTTACGGGCGTTTTGCTGGACTCAAATTGCTCAGCTGATCACAAAACGTTTTCCTCCAAGATGTTAGTTCGATCCTGGGTCGCGTAATTTAATATTTCCATTTCATATTGAATAATTTACATCACTCAATACAAAGAATCGTTCGTAAAGATTTCAGATTCAGAACACTTATTTATTCAAGAGCATTATAAAGAAAACGTTAGTGAAATATTAATGAGATTTTATAACTTTGTATGAGCGAGTTTGCAGAGATTAGCAGACAAATTAGGTTGGAGTGTTTACCTAAAATCCTTAATTCTATTGTGGAGGAACTTCCTGATGTTCCAGGGCAGGTCGTTGTGTCCGTCGACCAGGGGGGTGTCGTGTAGCAGTCTCTCTGCGAGTCGGAGGCGCTCGTGCAGGGGGGCCCCGGGCGGCGCGCGCAGGGCGAGGGGCCCCGCCACGCACGCCGTGCCTGCCACCAGCACCAGTATGGCCACCAGGCACCACCGCCTGTGCCATATCGAGAACCCTGCGAAGCAAAATTTTCTGTAAGCCACAGGAATATCTTGCCTACGGCTAAATGTTGATGGCTCACTCAGCGATCCTTATCACCTGTGCCCAGCGAAGAGTAAGTTACACGTGGCTTATATTAAAGTAAAGGGTTTCGTTACATAGTAACAAATGGTAGGCATTCCAAATACTGTTAATGTTAATAAGTAGAAAATATATATAGACCGAGTATTTCTAGTAAAAGGAGGATTGACGTCTGGTAGGCGGCCGGTCGTAAAATTCAACCAAATCGTTTTGCTACACGATTTTGTGTTCAACGAAACATGTTGCGCCGACCCCAAGTAATTGGAATAAAGGCAGAAAGATGATCTCTCTCTCTCTCTTTTCGTATGGGACACCGAGTCGTTCAACGACCCGATGAACCCTGGTGTCAGAGTTTTTCAACCGCCTACTGCAAGTAGCAGGCCTCTGACATGGTTGTGTAACGACCGCCATCATAGACAGCAACCGGGACCAACGGCTTAACGTGTCCGAAGCACGGAACCATCTTACTTGCGGACAATCAGGTGGTTCAGCCTGCAATGTCCTAACCAGACTGGGAACAAACTCCCAAAGTGATAAATATCAACTTTGTGAGTGACCCCACCGGGAATTGAACCCGGAACCTTTGCGTGGCAGGCAGGCATACTAACCACTGCGCCACATCGGCTGTCAAGGAAGATGATGATTTCTAGTAAAATAGACAGTTTAACCCGTTTACATGTGTATGTATTAACACGTTTTTGTTCTGAAGAATCGTAAAATTTTCTTGAGACTGTAACTTGTAGCTACACCGATAAAACGATTTGTGCCTGAAACCCGCCTTTTATTTTGTAAGCCATCGGGGCAAAGCGAGAGCCGTTAAACGCTCCCATTTAAATAGCTAAACTATTGAGCAAAGTTTGTAGCTCCGCTTTTACAGGTTAAACTACATCGTTTAGTTGAAATCACGGGATGAAACAGTCAATGTTTACAAATTAGCTTGGGGGCAACGGTATACTCGTATTTTGAGAAACACATGATGATAGTTATAATATCTATGAACATAACCACGTATTGTCACAATTGAATCTGTAACGTAACAATAAACGGTAGGTTAAGTAGGTACCTACAGTAAGTACCGGTAATGTTCCGCTAATCACAAAATTGGATTTTGTGTCCAAAGCTCGGTAATAAATAAAACAAAACACGTATGACACGAGTAATGTGTTAAGACTGACAGCAGCCTGATTAAGCAGATAAAATGTTTTACAAATTACACAGCATGCCACCTGTCAAATGCATACGCAAAATGCGCTTAAAATGCCTGAGACAATTTTATTGATGTGTAAAGTAGAGAGTGCACGTTTTAAAAATAGGTACTAAGAAAGTAGGTAGTTAAGAGGTTACCTTGGTATACAGGGAGTAACAAAAAGGGTAGGTATATCAAACCAAAAGGAGGTCTGGTGCCTACTCATTCATGATACTGAACAAGTGCTACTTTACCCATAAAACATGGGTCGATATGATAAAAATATTTGGACCTCACGAAATCACCGATCATTGATTGATATAATATGGAAGGATAATTTGTTTTTCATGTTTCGACCCATGTTCCATGAGGAAAGTTGTTCAGTTCCATGAGTATCTTGATCTCCTTTCGGCTTGTTATACCCTTTTTGTGACTCCCGGTATAAAATAACACAGCGGTCTTTAGCAGAAGTCATGAAGGGATAATTTAATTTACGATGCCTGTAGCCGACAGAACAAGATGGAGGGTCGGCAGGATTACATTCAAACGTTTCCGGTACGGGACTCTTCAGAGTTGGGATATTACAAAGTAACTTCCAACTAAGCTCGTTCCACGCTCACGCCGTACGTGGAGAAATGTAGAGATTGTTTTAAAGCAGCAATACAACACTCCAGGAAGGCACGTCTGCGCTGTGTATTACAATGTTTTCAAGGCGCTTATAAATGTTTCTGTAAAGACGCTGTGATTCGTCCCCCGGGAAACCGTATTCACGAGGATTTAAAGATAAATGTTCTTTGCTTCTTAATAGGGCCCTGGTCGGAACAATGTATCGTACTGTTGTGGTAGGTAATAAGCGTATACTAAAGACAAACTATGTCGTGCAGGGAAGTTCTGCCGCGAGTGTAAGGAACCCGCCGTGCTTCGCCGGGCGTGAGTTGGTGGTTGAAGTTTTCGGGGTCGTTACGAATATGTCATTGGAATGAGTCGAATGGCGGAATACATTTGCCCGCAACTCCGCTCCATCAGACCCCTTTGTCGACTTCAGTATTCGCAACACGACTGCTCCGGACTCCCGGAGAAAGCAATGAGGACTTCACAATGGGTAACAAATTTATCCTATTACAAAAGTTTGAGATTTTGTTCGTGAGATAAACTTAATTAATGAGACAGGTAATGGAATAAAGGAAAATAATGGCTAAATTTTGTTTAAGGAAAGAACCATCATCTTCGGAATATTTTCATAAAGTTCAAGCTATGAATAAATGAGTACAAAAATCCTTTACAATATATTAAGGAAAGGTGCTTCGGTTCGACGGCGCTGCTTGTATTGTAAAATATTACACAGCGCAGGCAATATATTGCATTTGGAGTTTAAATTTTATTGCTTGTGGCGATGCCGGGAAAATTGAAAATCGTAGAGCTAAGCAGCCATGCGGAGGGCTAGTTAAACATAAAATTGGTTTTGTCGCCACCTAGGAGCCGTAAAAATACAAAAGCACTCTCAAATCAGTGGCAAACAAGGTTCTCAACCAGTGTGAGTTGAGAACTCGCGTTTTGCACAATAATGCTTCGCCGTAATAAGGAATACGCCTTCACGTAAAAGTTCCTCACTTTATGGGTTTGTTTGTGTTACCTTTACGGGTCAATGCCTCTCGTTGATGATACCTAGCCTACATTGTAGAGGAGGAAATGTTGGAGTTCATCAGTTCATATGGAAAACGTCGGATTAACCGACTATCGTAAATTGGCATTTCATTAAAAGTATTGTTTAATATAGGTGACAGGGCCGGCGGCGATGCAGATATACAAAGTGACATTATGCCAATAAAAACAAACACCCTACGTTGCTGTTGCTCGGAAATTCGTATGCAATTTAAATTGGCATTTACGAGGTTCAACTGGTAAAATATGACGTCAGAACAACATTTAATCAAAGAAATTAATTTAACATTTGGATGGAAATGTCGTAGTTTTCCTGATATATCACACGAAAAATTATGCAGTAATATTAAAGATGAGTGTTTTTCCACCGGGTGTGGATTCACATTAGGGGAATATCATCAAAACCAATTTAGGTCAGCGATCGGTCGTTACGGGGTTTCCGATAATCTCGCTGTCAAACGCAAACGCGATCAGCCGCCTGCCGCTCGCTGTGATGTGGCAGCCTCGTGCCACCCGCCAGCCACCCGGCAGCTGCCTGCTAGCAACCGCTAGGCGGCCGCCACCAGCGCTTAGGCTACTTTCGCTCACACCGCTCAGCTCGCTCGCTGCAGCAGTGATGTGGTAATGTGTGCCACTCGCCCGACGGTAGCTCGCTTGTAGCCCGCCAGCTGCGCGCTGCCGGAGCTGACTTGCCCTCCTTCCATCACATTGTCACCTTCAATACTTAGTCACAATAGTCTTGACTAGCCTCTCTATCTTGGAGGGTGTTTGCCACACCTTAGTTGGCGGGTTGATTAGCGTAGTGCAAATGCTGCTCATTCCCTGATTCTAGCCCTAAGTCGCTCGTTAAGATTTTTATAACAATAATATACAAGTGTCGTGTCAAAAGGCTACGATTATTTGAATCAAAATTATTTTTTTACAAATTAATGTATTTTTATATCCAAATATTTCTATCTGCTCTCTATGCAAACTGATGCCAATCTGCTCTCTAATTTGCAGTTTAATTTAAAATTTGTCTTGGTTCTCTTATAAATTTACAATTACAAATGATCTAATTATACTTGCATGAGACACTATTCTGCAAGAGGACTCTCTACAATGTAATTTGAGAATTGATTGCGAGTCTCGCAAGTGTGAATTGTTGAACTAGAGCACGACGAGCGGTGAAGGGAGGAGGAACTTACGTGATTTCATTAGGTTCGACATCATTAGGGGTGAGAACGGTGAGTGAGAGTGGTGAGAACGAATGAGGTCGCGCATGACAATCTTGAATGCGGCTGCCGAACCCGTAGATCCACGGTGAGAGAACCCGCTTATAACAGTTATAGTTTCTGGTTCTTTTATGATTTCACAAACGTCCGACGAAATATTTCTTTCTCCATTTGGTTGATAGAATAGCTGATTGATTAATGACCTGCAATTTTCTGGCCATCAATTTTACGCACGCCAAAATAATAACCTAGATAAATCGTAGTAAGAGAATATGACAAATCATTTGCGTATTGGTTACGAAAGTCCAATATAAAACACGCCATGTGTTCGAAACAGAAGGGAAAACACATAAATCAGTGCTCTGTGTATAAAAACTTTTTCATCAAAACATTTATCTACTCACATATGTGCTACTTTACTCGGTCACATCAAGAGCACAACACGATGTGTGCTGCCTGCGACTGACAACGAGAAATTAAATCACAAAGTTACCGAGCTTGCGAGATCGGATTTGTTCCTTATTTAATTTCACTACGCGCTACGATCTGGCTACGAGCCGCTACGATCTCGCTAGCTACGAGCTGCTACGATTATCAAGCGTGACTTCCTTACGCTTACTTAGGTTACATCATAATTCGTATTAAAATGTTTTGATACGAGGCTCAGAGAGAGTCAACCAAGCCTATAGGTATGTAGAAACAGGGTTCAATAAAATGAAATATAAATATTTTAGGATAATTATATTCTACTTATACAACTGAAAAACTTTACATGACGTAACATTTTTCGAAATAAGGTATGAAAATAAAATTTAATACCCTTCCATACAAAAGTGTTGAAATGTCAGTTTGTATAGCAGATCCACTTTTTCATATGAAAAAAATATATGATAAAAGTTGTTCAGTTTTGTAAGTAGAACAAACCTGCTATTATTACAAATCGTACAGTTAGACACAAGTGTTTTCAAACAACGGTAAAACAGAGCAAACGGTGTGGCGTCGGTCTCATTAAATATTATAATGCCTATACATACCTACCTCTACTGTTATTATTGCTGAGTAAGTACCTACGGATAATAACCGCAAAGTAGGTCGTAGATTACGACTTGCGAGGGTTGTTTACAAAAACAAAAGATGATAATTTATTTGTCTGTAAATTATTGTTCCCTTTTGATTTAAGTGCTTCGCTTGTCAGGTTCAGAGTGTAACCACAAATTTTATTGTTTTGGGTTTTCTAATATATGGTACAATCTATCAATTCAAAGCGAGGACCTGTATGGTTAGCATGCACCATGAGAGACTTAATTAGCGCGCGAGAAGACAAAATTTATTATGTGTCTTCTTCTTTTCGTGTGGGACACCGAGTCGTTCAACGACCCGATGAACCCTGGTGTCAGAGTTTTTCAACCGCCTACTAGCAGGCCTCTGACATGGTTGTGTAACGACCGCAATCATAGACAGCAACCGGGACCGACGGCTTAACGTGCCCATCCGAAGCACGGAACCATCTTACTTGCGGACAATCAGGTGGTTCAGCCTGCAATGTCCTAACCAGACTGGGAACAAATTCACAAAGTGATAAATATCAACTATGTGAGTGACCCCACCGGGAATTGAACCCGGAACCTTTGCGTGGCAGGCAGACATACTAACCACTGCGCCACATCGGCTGTCATGTGTCAAATCATATGGAATTTATCAAAACAAGTAAAGACTTTTGACATAAAGGTGTAGAGAAAAACTATGTAATGGGTTGCATGCTAACAGGAAAAGTTTGTAGTCGATTCAGACTTGCCTCAATTTAGGGTCAAATACACATTTAGGGTTTTGTTTTCTCGTGGTACCTTAAAAATATGATATCAAAAAATGTTCTGCGCAGTATCCATATCGTGAACAATCTAAAATTCCATAAAAAAGGCGAGTTGGTCGACGTTAGAAGAGTAATAAAAATATTTATTTACGTTAAGGTCGAACAACATTTTTTGTACATGTGAAGTTGAGGAAACCGACCAGAGATCAGAATATTGTTTCATTTTTATTCCAAATAGAAAAAAAAACATTCATTACATAGATGCGATACCCGTGTATTAGTACTTGATGGGGAAGGAAAAGTGAAGACGAGAAAGGAAGTTACTTTTTGGCTCACTGAATGCCCATAAAGCTCAACTACCGAACAGAAGAATAGCGGGTGACGTTAAGGCGTATTTACACAGGGCCCTAAGCCCGGATATTCTTGCGAGACTTCAATTATAGCCGACCCATTATTAGGGCAAACTTGCCCATTGAGAAAGGAAGTCCATTCTATTTGACATACGAACATTGTAAACAAACATCACGCCTACATCCCTTATGAGGTAGGCAGAACGTCAACGCCCGTAAACGATCGATATCACCACATTTGACAAACATTAGAGTTTCGTTTCAGATATATATATTGTATCTATATCTATGTATAGTGTAAGTATGTCCGCCTGTTGCCTAAAATTGCAATACACATGCAACCCTCGAGTCTTTTAGTGGTCTCTTACGACATTGGTGGAATAGAAATGTGGTGATGCTATTCTAAGCCGGCATCACACAGCAAAAGAACTAGACTAGTGGGAAAGAAGTTCCTTTGTATTTATCATCATCTGCCTGCCCTTATCTCAATCTAATAACTTTGAAAATACAACTTATCTAACGGTTATCGTCGATTTCCATTAATACAACGGATGGGGAGTGGTGTGGGTAACGGTTTCGTGAGCACTCATTTCATTTAAGCTCTCATATCTCGGTCACAGCCCTGAACTCGATATTAGGAAGCTTAAAACTTCACTTTAACTATTGGTCGATGATATTGTAGTAAAATTCAAATTGGATAAGTTCTACTTTTTCCACGATTCCCCGCCAAAAAAAGAGTTTGTTCTTATGTGGGTATTTATAAAAGTTATTCATGTTCAATTTCAATAGATTCTCATGACAGTTGATTGAGGATCCCTACATTGTTGTAACAACTGAGTAGGAGGTATCTTTAGCGGTAGGTACATTTCCTTAATTATTAGCTCTTCCTATATAAAAAAGTAGTAATACACAGAGACAGGAAATAAACAGCTATCTATTTGCTAACTACAGAGTCGCTTTATTATGTTAGTGGCTGCGTAGGTAATTAATTAAAGCAAAACCGATAGCACAACTAACAATTTAATCAAACGTCAATTTCCACTGACAAGAATGGCTCAGAATTAGCGTATGAAGTGTTTTATCAAGATCGAGCCCGCTGCTCTCTTTAAACAGCTTCTACAATATCACAAAACTACATTATTAATATTTCATAGCAGTCCCAGAGACAGTAGAAAATGAAAAAGGCAATGAGAGAAAAAGTGCAAGAAAAAATGTCCAATAACGAACAGAATATTATACGATAAGTAGGTATTCCTTATTATGGAACAATGCTGCACAGTTTTTATACCCGTTGTCGTCCTCGGTCAGCATTTCATTAATATAAGGGGATTAATTTTGACGCGTGTTCACGAGAAGATTAGGGGCTCTCTGTACCACCAATTTCGGCCGCTGGAAGCTCCTATTGTTAAAGAAAGTTTTTATACAAATTATTTTAGGTTTCCCTATTTTTTGTTTTGCACGTGTAACTAATTTGATCATTTTACCCTTATCACAATGTAGGGTAAAATAAAATGTAGTATCAGTAGCATTTATTCACCTACCTATATAAGGGATCAATCAAAAATCAAATTGTGAAAAATTAGTTTAAGTATGTTGATCCCATAAATGCATATCTCAATGTGCTGCTAATAGTATCTACCCACTTATTTTATCAAACTTTTCATGCATGTTTTTACACACTAATTAATGCTGCTTTTTGTAATATGAAGAAGACGCAAAAAGCTCAGATAAAAAGTTGGACTCTAAAACAGGGAAGGAAGAGATTTTAAAAAGAGAATTTCTTAATAAATATTTATAAGACCATTAGTTTCGTTTTTCTTTTAGCACCCTGACTTATCTATACACAAACAGAATACGTAATCATTAATTAAAGGGAGATCACCAGATATAATATCTACAACAAGAAAATAATAACAAGACTGAATACAAGAATATTCATTCTTTTGGTCCCTTTTATCATGTTAATACGAAATACTATCATAGATATAGGACGATGTCATCGCAAGAGCCACAGGGGGATAGTATGTGAGATACGGACTAGACCGCAGAGAGCACAGGGTTTGAAAATTGTGATGAGGATTGTGGTCTAGTGTTAGATAGTAAACAAGATAAATTGCTACCGTTTTCCATTGTGAAATGTCCTTCTTTGACCTAAGATAGCGCTTAGCTTGAAATACTAAATATCAATTAACTCAAAATTCATGTTTTTGACAAATTTTAACAAACCTTTGCGAGACTGTGTGAATAAGGTTATGTGTTCAAGGAAGTCAAAATAGTAAATGCATCATGTTAGGTTAGGCTCCTGCTGCACGCTGCTGCACTGCTAGCTACATGCTACTAACGTGAGGAGTTGCCTGTGGTGGTGGAGCTGTGGCTGGTGGTGGACATGGTGCCGCTCGGCATCCACTGCGGGCCGCGCTCCTGCTTGCACACGCTGCACGCTGCACGCTGCTGCACTGCTAGCTACATGCTACTAACGTGAGGAGTTGCCTGTGGTGGTGGAGCTGTGGCTGGTGGTGGACATGGTGCCGCTCGGCATCCACTGCGGGCCGCGCTCCTGCTTGCACACGCTGCACGCTGCACGCTGCACGCTGCTGCACTGCTAGCTACATGCTACTGACGTGAGGAGTTGCCTGTGGTGGTGGAGCTGTGGCTGGTGGTGGACATGGTGCCGCTCGGCATCCACTGCGGGCCGCGCTCCTGCTTGCACACGCTGCACGCTGCACGCTGCTGCACTGCTAGCTACATGCTACTGACGTGAGGAGTTGCCTGTGGTGGTGGAGCTGTGGCTGGTGGTGGACATGGTGCCGCTCGGCATCCACTGCGGGCCGCGCTCCTGCTTGCACACGCTGCACGCTGCACGCTGCTGCACTGCTAGCTACATGCTACTAACGTGAGGAGTTGCCTGTGGTGGTGGAGCTGTGGCTGGTGGTGGACATGGTGCCGCTCGGCATCCACTGCGGGCCGCGCTCCTGCTTGCACACGCTGCACGCTGCACGCTGCACGCTGCTGCACTGCTAGCTACATGCTACTGACGTGAGGAGTTGCCTGTGGTGGTGGAGCTGTGGCTGGTGGTGGACATGGTGCCGCTCGGCATCCACTGCGGGCCGCGCTCCTGCTTGCACACGCTGCACGCTGCACGCTGCTGCACTGCTAGCTACATGCTACTAACGTGAGGAGTTGCCTGTGGTGGTGGAGCTGTGGCTGGTGGTGGACATGGTGCCGCTCGGCATCCACTGCGGGCCGCGCTCCTGCTTGCACACGCTGCACGCTGCACGCTGCTGCACTGCTAGCTACATGCTACTGACGTGAGGAGTTGCCTGTGGTGGTGGAGCTGTGGCTGGTGGTGGACATGGTGCCGCTCGGCATCCACTGCGGGCCGCGCTCCTGCTTGCACACGCTGCACGCTGCACGCTGCTGCACTGCTAGCTACATGCTACTGACGTGAGGAGTTGCCTGTGGTGGTGGAGCTGTGGCTGGTGGTGGACATGGTGCCGCTCGGCATCCACTGCGGGCCGCGCTCCTGCTTGCACACGCTGCACGCTGCACGCTGCTGCACTGCTAGCTACATGCTACTAACGTGAGGAGTTGCCTGTGGTGGTGGAGCTGTGGCTGGTGGTGGACATGGTGCCGCTCGGCATCCACTGCGGGCCGCGCTCCTGCTTGCACACGCTGCACGCTGCACGCTGCTGCACTGCTAGCTACATGCTACTGACGTGAGGAGTTGCCTGTGGTGGTGGAGCTGTGGCTGGTGGTGGACATGGTGCCGCTCGGCATCCACTGCGGGCCGCGCTCCTGCTTGCACACGCTGCACGCTGCACGCTGCTGCACTGCTAGCTACATGCTACTGACGTGAGGAGTTGCCTGTGGTGGTGGAGCTGTGGCTGGTGGTGGACATGGTGCCGCTCGGCATCCACTGCGGGCCGCGCTCCTGCTTGCACACGCTGCACGCTGCACGCTGCACGCTGCTGCACTGCTAGCTACATGCTACTGACGTGAGGAGTTGCCTGTGGTGGTGGAGCTGTGGCTGGTGGTGGACATGGTGCCGCTCGGCATCCACTGCGGGCCGCGCTCCTGCTTGCACACGCTGCACGCCACTCTGCTCTGTGCGCGCTCTGTCACGTCCGGCGCTGGCATCGACCGCTTCTTGCCCTATGCAACAAGTAAATCGTATTATTTTCTTATTAAAAAGCACTGAAGCACAATAAACAAAATAGGTGTAATAATATATTCAAACATTTGATCATTGAGTCAATGATTGATTTTGTTCTAAACAACAGATTTTGGTGGAGTGGCCTATAAATTACATTTTGCGTATAATTCAACAAAAAATTTCGATTTTTATGTATGAAAAATCTTCAAAACCCGGCTGACATTCACATTTTTCCAATATCTTATTTTCACCTCATGTAAATCTTTGATGTCATACTCATTACTCGTACATACAATTCAAAATTCCTGACTGTACTTGGAACGTCAGGCGGAACCCGAAGCTCAATTAGGATACTCGTATTTCGATCAAACGTGCTCTTTCATCAAGGGTAATATCATTATGTATAAGCCTTTGACAAAATAAATTTAATAAATGAAATATTTGCGAAGAAAATGCATGGGATTAAAATTTAATCTGTATTTTAAATCAAATTTACTTATATAAACTTTAGTGAGTAGGTTTAAATATTCCAAGCAAAATGTTTTCGTCCAAAATAATCCAATAAAAAAGTTATGAACTTATGAATCACAAAATCTTGTCGAATAAAACTTGTTTTGACAACATACAACGTATGCGGAGGGTTGATAGAATGAGCTGGCGCCTTTATTCATCCTTGATTGGACACAAACTTATCCTCCAACTTCAGCCGATTGACACTATGATAGATGCGAAGATATAATACCCTAATTGTTACTTTGAGTATAATCTTGCAAGAAGGAATACTTATTGCCTTAATCATAATTAAACACGTCTCACGCGTCAAAAAGCGCAGTTGGTATGAAATAAAAATAATCTACACTTGTGAATTATTATTTGGAGGAAATGTGGAGTAACGTACATGACAACTTGCGTGAAAAATCTTGTAAGTATGTATTTTACTAAGTCACGTTGAAACTGTCTGCAATTCTTCAACTATGCTATCTCCACGCTAACGTGCGCGTGATAAAAGAAACCACGAAATGAATGACTTTATCCGCGTTCGTAATTCAACTGTCAGTTTTTGCATAAATTGGAATGGGGAAACTACGATGAAGTTCATGTAGATTGACAGCTTCCCCTATTCCGCTGGCAGGGGCGTAAAAAACCGCGTTAGGACCAGACTTTTTTAGTTTTTTCCATCATAACATTTCATGAACGAAGATTTATGTCTGATTCACTTTGAATAAGTTTAGATTACTTCAGTATTGTACTTTTTCGTTTTAGTTCAAAGTTTTTAGAAAGCGTTTTACTTATATTTATTTTCAGTTTGAGAACACGTGCGAACTGTTACGTCTCGCCGTAGCACTTTCGTAGCGCAAGAAACTTGAATCTATCTTAATCTGTCAAAAACGGAACGTGCTATTTTATAAAGAAATCTAATATAAGTTAGGTTTTATCAAATATCTTTTACTCCAAGAATGTATTTATTCACAAATTGTATTTTATGCAAATTATGAAAATAAACATTTATCAAAAGCAAAAATATTGTATGAAAAGGATTAGAAATAAATTACCTGTGTGTCGTAGAAAATGGAAGGTATCCTTGTGTTCCTCGTGTTGTCGCACGTGCAGTGCGCGCGGTGCGCGTGCGGCGTGGCCAGCATCACGAGGTCGGCGTCGGCGAACGACTGCGCCTCCTCGCAGTCCAGCAGCTCCGTGCGCGTGCTGCGCGACTCCAGCGTATCCTCGCGACTCCAATCCCCCGACATCCTATTATCCCTAAACCGCTCACTCGGAAAATCGTTATACGACATTTGCCTCCTTATACTCCTACATCGACTACGATTATCTAAAGTGGAAAATTTCATCGTATCTATCGAGTTTCTCGATACGAGATCATCGTTATTATCGAAACTCCGCATTTTTATGATTTTGTGCGGTGTTCTGCTAACATCCGCGCTTACGGTGCACTCTCTCAGTCTATCGAAGCACTGGTCCACGTTACCGGAAAAGTTCGCATAAGTGGGAGCACTCTTAGGATCTTCCTTGGGATACCCTGTTGAAGTAAAAACACAACTTTGGCTATTGACTCTCCTTTGGGATTTATCTACTAACGATAGCATTGATAGTTTTTTGAGAGAATTCGAGGATCCTGATGTAATGTCGGTCAATTGAACCGCGTTTTGGTGTTTTTTGGTTATTGTTTCGCCGCCTATTCTTTTCAAACTTGACAATTTTCTTTTTATTCTCTGCATGAGCGTATTTGTTTGGTCATATGATATTAATTGTTTAGAAATGTAGTTTGACACACCTATCGTCTTGTTTTTATTGGGTTTCCTGTCCAAGCTGCGATGTGAACCGATCGCGAGATGGCTTCTTCCGGCATCGCGTTTGATCCTCTCTAAGTCGTAAATATTAAGAGTGTGGCCCCGCTGCTCGCCCATTTCACGGTGACAATTTAGGTAGTTGTTCTGTTGAATATTGCAGTTACAGACTAGGTCAAATTGTTGATCTGATATGTGTTTTTCGTGGCAGTGTCTCTGTGCGGCGAGGGCGAGGCAGGCTTCGCAGTCGACGCCGAGTAGGAGTTCGAGGCTGGTGTTACGGATGAAGCCGTCGCTAAAGGTTCGTGAGCGGAAGTGTGGTTGGTGCGGAGCCATGCACTCCCAGTCGGCGGGGTCCCGGGCCGGCCCGGCGCTGGCCTCGTCCTCCACCATGGTGGACGCATCACGGTTCACATGGATGACCCTTGGCTGGCGCCCCCCCGCCGCGCGACCCTCGCTGCGCACCGAACTTCGCGACGGCGATGGCGACGGCCGCTTCAGGCTATCCACTTGGATCATGTTTGACTTTTCAAGTTGCACTCACACGCGCCCACATTTCCTGAGAACAAAGAGAAAATATTGTTTTACTAAAGTGAGCGTAACGTTCCACAGTGCAGCTGCTGTAAGGAGAATAACATTACCCACGGTTACTGCGGTTTACCTAGTTACTAAGTTGAAAATGCATTATTTATTTATCTATAGAACTTTACCATTACCTGAAAAAATAACTTGTAGCATATAATTATCAAGAAGAAGATCAAGAAAGACTACGATGCTATAGATACATGAGAATTATCATCCAATATTGTTATCTTAGATTTATAATGGCCTCGCTGCGCTCCGTAGATATCGTACCTTCTAAAGACACCGTAAAAATACGGCAACTCATCGTAAAATCCGTCTATTTTACATGTGTACTTCAAACTAAGAATTTTGAACGCTCAAGGTGCATTTTTAAAATAACTGAGTAAAAAAAAAAAAAAAAAAAAAGTTTATTAGAAACTTACAAGATACATGGCATGTTTGCCTGGCCCCCAAACTAGGTTACCCTGTGCTATGGGAAGCCAGTCTTTCATCCTAGATGTAGTTAATACAGTAGGTTTGTAGAAGACACTTATGTCAATGTTTTCAATAACTATTAAGCCACTTCACTTTAAATATTATACACTTTAAATTTTACCAACTAATTACATTAATAGCCAACTTTGTTTAAACAAGGAGATAAATATTGTAAGAGGGTAGTAGTAACTACACTATCCAACCCGAACCATTGCAAGGAACTACTTCAAGTAAGGAATGCGGCACAGTATACTTTCGACATGCAGATAAAAACTGTTGTTATGATTACGATTTTAGATTTCCTGGTAGGTCAGAGGTAGGTATTAGTTTTTGGCAAAGATTTGTGTAATATGTAATTATATAATTGTATATGTTTACTCAATTGCTTATTTGTTAGTATAATAGAATTAAGATTATAGGTGTCTAGGTTGTGCGTATGTAAATAGTAATGAATGAAGGTATTTAATAGGTAATAAATAGTTATTTTCAGGGTGCATCAAAGTAGTAGTAGTTAGTTATTATGATAATAGGTATTTAGCTTAGCACAAACTTTTAAGTATGTTTAGGTTACTCCGACATCTAATAGTAACTGTCACTGTTAAAGGAGTAAACTCATTCGGGCCGACTATTAATTATTGCCGCATTGATGAAGTACGCCGACGGTATCTATTTGAACGAAGCCAGACCAATTTTTTATCTAAGATATTTATCTACCTACTTACTTTGTCAGTCAGAGCTTATCATAGAAAGCAAATAAATTCTGCCTAGTGCATAAACAGGATCGGACCCTTTCTGACCACCATATTTTTATACGGACTCGAGTCTGAAACGGGGCGTGAGGTGAATTGTTATCGAATTCAAAAAGAATGAATTGTTAGAACAGTTTTCTTCGTGGAATTCTTACAATCTCTACTTTCTCTCCATTGACCCGATGGTTTGCCCATATTTACATAAATCTCATCAATATATTTTGGAAAAATATGTTCGCTATGCTGCTGTAGGGTCGAAACCTTCCGTGAATGCTAATGAAAGGGTTTTAAATTATGTAGGTAGATTGTAGATATGATATCTGCGTATCTTCACACTAAAATTGCTTATTTATGAACGTTCCGAACGGAACCCAGTTTGCATGTCCTACCTACTTTTGCAATGAAAAGACTACCTGGATAAAGCTTTGCAATAAAACGAATTTATAAGCGAGCGCAAAATGTTAATTTATGAAAATACCGGTAATCCGTTTTTACACGTTTCGCATTTCTGATTACCCAGTTTGTTAATGATCGCGCCAGGTTGGAAATTCGAAACTATCTTGCACGTAGCAGACGTTAATAACAGTGTAAGTAACAATCTTATTAGCGGGTAGGAGAGTGTGAGAGGCGACGGGCGTGAGGCGCTTCGAGATGTTACGAAGTTTACAACGGGAAGATTGATATCACGCTGGGATCGCAACTCCCGGCGCGATAAAGTCACGTGCTGGGGTGTAGGTGCGGGTGCGGCCACAGATTAAATACAGAGCTTACAACACCACGTTATCACGTATACGTAGGCTTGCTCATGTCGCATTCCAAACTCGCATCTTGATCGGATGTCTGCGGACGAATGCCACTGTACGACAGCGACTGGAATAAGCTGCTTTGAACTTGTGTGTAGCATTCGAACCTTCGGTATTGACTCGGTTATAGACTCGTCCTACAAACATGTAAGAGGCATTTGTGCCTGCAAGAAAAATCTAGGCTACTTACTTTGTGATTTCTTAGCCCTATGAGGTAAATTCCAAAAAATCTCTCGGTTACAAATCTTTTACGAAAGCTTAAAAACGTATTTTTTCTCGCAAGAGTGGGTGAGGTTGTTATAGTAGCTACAACTCTCATAATTCAGGTTTCTTTGGGTGGAAAGTACTTTATGATAAATGAAGCGAGTCCCGATGGGCCACCGGGGATCTACCGTCGTCATTCAGAGGCCATAGAAGGTTTTACCGCTACGGCCGTTAGCTTTTTGTTCATGTAACTTGCTGATGGATAGATATCACTTTAGTTTTCATATTTTATGGTTTTCTTTTGAATAATTCATTTTGTAGTTATCTACGTACCAACCATTAACATCTCAGGTTAGATTCTAGAAAAATAAGATAAATGGCTAAAAGTGTATTGAAACAAAAACGTAGGAATTACAAACCCAAACTTATCTCTACCTCATAATCTTAAAAGCAATTTTCTGCGTATAGGTACCTAATCGTAATCGTCATAACTTACAGCCTAAATTATTCCGTTGATAGGCGTAATTGATGGTTTTTACTTGCTCAATATTTACATACTTTACAGTGCCAAATTAGCAAGGACTCTATTTTAATAATAATAACAAACAAATTGTTCAATCACTATAAGCTTAAGAAATCACAAAGAACTAATTTACATTACAAAATACGATCTCATAAATTAAATAATAAGAACATTGAAAAATTCACTAGCGACCGCCGGGACTTGAACCCGGGACTGTGGATGTGTGTTTTCCCTTTGGTGGGTTCTTATAAAGCATAAGCTGAGTTGAATAAGTGTCTGGAACACTACGGGATTGAACACAATAATATTAACCGTAGCTTCGAGGCTTCGGCATTTTATATCCTTTATGAGAGCAATCGTCAGTTACAAGCACGGCAAGAAGACTTCAGGCAACTCCAAGGTTCATGAGGTCGTTCACCTCTAAAGATGTTACAAAGAAAAAGAGAAAGAAAAAGAGTATGTGGTCAGTGGTTAAAAGAGGTAAAACTGTGCAACCGGATAATCATCAGACATTTGTTTCATTCACTTTCCAGGGTCGATATAATTTGACAGTTAGGATAGAAAACTATTGGCATAATATATGACAGCTCCGATACAAATCAGATGATGATGATGTTAAAAAATTTTTGAAGTCACTGGGTGGTAAACTTAAGTGAAAAACAACTGTTATATGGCGGCGAAAGCTGCGAGTGCCCGTGTCAAATAAAAGCAGGAGTCAACTACTAAATAAGTAGCTATGTATCTACAGATCAGAACATAACGCTACTAGTATTTTTGGCGTGAAACTCAGATGCAGCTGAGGACTTCACACTAACAATGATATAGCTATGAATATGAAGATTTTATGTATTATTGTCTTTGATTTCGTAGATATTCGTAGTCACAAATGCCAATCCTCATGTCATAAAACTTTTTGTAAAAAGTAATTGCGTCAAACATATAGGTGACCAAGTCATTTCACCACTATTTTCTTCGGAACCAATAGAAATATTACTTCAGAGAAATTGTCACTCATTGGTAAATTGGTTGGTTTTTGGCACATTCTTAGCTCAAGTAGCCGGGGTACGTTCGCCGAAGTGATTGCGGACGGACTTTTGTCAGCGACGGCCCATGAATAATGTGGCGTATTTGCACGCCTGTTTTCCCAAGAAGTAAGAGAATGAATATTGTAGTGGTGAAGTATATTTGAAAGAAATTGTCACGTCACTTGTTGTGGCATATTTTTGGCACATTCTTAGTAGCTCAAGTAACCGGGATAGGTACTTTCGTCAGCATGATTGCGGACGTACACTTTCGTGAGCTTTGGCCCATGAATAATGTGACGTATTTGCACGCCTTTTTTCCCAAGAAGTAAGAGAATGAATATTATAGTGGTGACGTATATTTGGAAGAAATTGTCACGTCACTTGTTGTGGCATATTTTTGGCACATTCTTAGTAGCTCAAGTAGCCGGGATACTTTCGCCAGCGTGATTGCGGACGTACACTTTCGTGAGCGGCGGCCCATGAATAATGTGGCGTGTTTACGCGCCCTGAAGAGGACCGGAGTCGGAGAGAGTCTAGCTCTACGTGAATGGGATATGTACAGGGTGGTAGAGAATAGCGTCAAGCTCTCGTGGGGCAAACACATCATGATATTAAAAAAGTTCGAATCTACCTCTTCAAAGCGATCGGTTATTACTACATTTTCGTGTACAGTTTCGTCATGTCTTCATTGATCTCTGAATCAGGATTTGTATTGTATTTTAGTAGTCTTAGGCGAGGAACACACGCAACGTCGGTTTGTGCGTCGTTCATTCGATTCTCCACCCTACCTGCATATGAATACGGTTTGTGTCAAACGGCATCGCACAACGCTGCGTTGTCTGTCAAATCGTTTGACATAAACCGTATTCGTATAAAAAGAAGGTGGAAAATCGAACAAACGACGCACAAACCGACGTTGCGTGTGTTCCTCGCCTAAGTGTATATAGTACTGTGATTAAAGATTTGTTAAAAGCTATAGGGGGAATCAGTAGACAACCTACCTTTTTGTGAGGCGATGAACCTTCACACGCATTTTTACTTTATCTCATGACATAAAAGTCAACACGTCGTCGCGAAGATATTGCGATGCGAAGGAGCGGAGCCTCGAGCTCGCCAGACAGCCTCAAACGAGACATCGCCGCAACACAAACTCGGCAGACGTCGAGGGGAAGCCATTTTTGTTTTATGTTTGTTTTACAGCTCCCGGATGACAATACGGCTTTTGTGTTGAATGTTCATTTCAGCATTCATTATCGTCAGATTATACGTGCGGAACGGTTTTGTTAGCGGCTCTACTTACCGTGTTGTGGGAAGAACAAAAAATCTTTTAATAAAGCTAGCAGAGCCAAATCGGTCGTTATATTAACTTTGTTTGGTGTAGGTACAAGAAGTAATAAATTGTATCGGTTCTAAGAGGTGAACGTGTCTAGAAAGAACAAATCGAACGTGAAAAATATGTCAAATTTTCCCGAATCAAATATTATTTGGAGTCAAATGTGAAATATTGAAAATGTGGAGTGAAATTGCTGTTACTTCCGCTCTTGTTTTTGCATGATGCTTGATTTGTTTGGAATGACAATCTGGTAATTAATGTATTCAGCGTTCGTCGGTTCAGTGTTCCCACTCGAAAAATAAAGAAGCAAACATTAAATTGATAGCTACACTTTTCCACACACTCCGTATTCACTTATTTCCCAGTCCTAGTCCCGGTTGGGTAGAGTCATGCAAAAACGGGGACAACCCTGACAGCCGGTTCAATGGCCGGGACAAATTAGTTATTGGAGGCCCTTAATCATTTAGCTGCGTACGTAACGAGGGTCCCTGCAACATCTTGCAATAATACTTACTTACGGAAACTCCTGCTTCAACAAAATAAAAAAAAATGGTTTTTAAATCTCTGGATTAAGGTTAAACGTACTACGTTTAATCTACCACAACACCGCTGTTGCCAGACTCACTACGCTTGGCAGGTGGATTGGCAAGCGCAGTGTAAGGTGTTAGATTGAAACCCTACCATTCATTCCCTGGATTATCTGTTAGGTATTTTCAAAAATTGTTCAAACATTGAAAATATTCGGTCAATATACGGATGGAGTGCTTAATCCTTTATGAAATGCGGCCTTTATCGTAACGGCGGCTCGGATATAGAACCAATTTATTAAATTAATTAAATGCAATGCATTTAAATATTGACTCGTACTATCCTTATTGAAGTTTATTATACCTATCCCCTAGTACTATTATTTATTATGCCACATACTTGAAACGGTAGGTATTTTCTATAATTGAATTGCTTGAATGCCTCGTTATGTTGCCTTTGATTAGCATTTCCAATTCTCAGACCGGGATTTACTTGTTGTGTTTTACAGTTTTATGCGTTTGACTGACAACCTATCCCATTGTGCAAAAATAATTTTAGGTCCATTTACTCTCTGCCTGCCCCGCAAGAGATATAGGCTCATTTTGTGTATGTAAGTATACAAATATATATAAAATTTAAGGCCTCGAAACGCTTTTCTCCAAATATCTGAAATCGACGCCTAAAACCTTAATTCGTCTCCGTCAGAAGTTTCTCTTCTGCTCACAAAGCCTCATTAACGCTTGTTTTTAGAGTTCCACCTTTACTTTACAATTCGTTTAAGTAGGTACAGTTGAGCTTATATCGGGATACTTCCCTGTTAGAAAAGTACCTGGTTGACCGAGATTCCTCGGTTGTTCAACAGATGGTGTTATTTGTTCATATAAAACCAATAAAGAGTGAGGAAATAATTTTTGGAAAATTATACCTATCTAGATCGATTTATAGCCCCCGAAAACCCCTGTTTGTTGACTACAGTAACGCTTATCATACAAATAGTCGGCTGAAGCCCCGGTGAACCGTAGCAGTATACCTACTTATGGGTCAATGAACTTTTATCCATATTTTTTTCGTTCAAAGCATAGGTAAAGTGATATTTTTTTATTTACAGGAAAATTATTGACAGCCTCGCAAACTTCCCAAAACTCTTTACGTTTTCCTGTCTTATTCCCAAAAAAACTGGCTAAATAAGAGCGCACGTACACCGGCATGAATAAATTTTCTTTTATTTTACCGTTTTGAAATTTCGGAAAATTCTCTTCAATTACAAATTCAGTCGCCTCTTATTTCGGGAAAGTAAAAGCATCTGGTAGCTGAGTGTTATACCTTCCTGTTATATGTAGGTATATAGCGGTAAATTGACTATCAGTTGGTACCTACATTTTGAATAGGTTTCTTTTTTTTTATAGATTTTGACCTATTTGTTCCTTATCACAAGCCCATCGTTAGGTTTCGGCAACCTATAGGTAAAGGTTGCCGTATAATATACGTTGCAGGGTTAAAAGCCAAGGATAAAAGACATTGTTAGGTAGGTTTCTTGTTTCATAACATTAAGAATTACCTATTCATTATTATTATTTTAGACGCTATTGTCAATAAACATTTTTGACAGGTGTCTCATCAATTTAAATGAAATTAAATAAATAAACATTGTTTTTCACTCAGGTTACACCTGTTTTCTTCTTTGTCAATTTATGTAAATAGGCAGGTAATACGTACTGGATTAAACTCGGGGTCCCAACAATTTACACGCAAGTAATTAAAATCCATAAATAAGGGGATAAACATAATTACATTCTCATTTAATAATGTTGACCACACAACACCGCACCGCACATTAATTACAACATTGATATTATTTCACTGTAACATCCCTAATACACCTACACATACGGAGTTGTACCTACGTAATACCTACAGGATGTAGCCAAAAAATAAAAAACGGCGGTAAGTAACTATTACAATACAATACAAATTTTGTATTTCTGAAGTTTCTTACTGTACCTACCTACATATTGTACGTCTCTACCTATAATCACGAGTCTCTCCCGTGCAGGTACAGGGCAAACAAACTATCAACTATCTGACCATCTAAAATAACAGAATACCTTCTACTGCTTCTTTGTTGACATCGGAAAAGCGTTTGATACAGTTTTGCAACTTTGCTTTTCACATGCTCGATGACGTCATGAGAGATGAAGTTAGCAAAAACGTGGAGGACTTGAATGAGGCAAGTACGCTGGGCGTATCCATGTAACGTAATAGTCTTAATCTTACTAACTTTAACGACTACCAATTTTGGTCATAACTCGTATGTCCCATGTACGTTATTTTATGATTTAGGCTTGAACTTTTGATTACACACTGTACCTATAGATCTCAATAATATATCGTATATCGTAGTGGTAACAAATATCTATGCGTCTTTTAGATGGGCTTACATTGTTTGGGCATCTCTGAACACTGTTCCATTAACAGAATAATGGAAGATCTACAGGAGGGAAAATAAAACGCGGGGAAAAGATTTCTCTGAACCTAAGCGGTCATTTGTAAGCGGTGGAGAAAAATGCTCACTCGGCCAGAAAAAATAATCGGTAGGGCTGCTGCCGGCGACGTGGCCACGGATACATTTCTTAACATCACCACAGTAAAAGGAAATACACTGCAATCCCACACTCTGTCCGATAAAAAGTACAATCCTTTGCAGGTAGGTAAGCACAAGCAAAAGTTCTTTATGCTAGAATTTCAGATTGTATGAATATGACATCAGAGTTTCCGCACCCAGTTGTCACATCCCCCACTTAAATCATGGGCCAAACATCTGAGACTTGATGCAATAGTCATAAGACAGTGACTCTTGCACAGATGTGTTGCGAGTGCGACGCTAAGGCGAGAAATACACGTAACGTCTTTTTCTCTATCTCATGCTATCTCATGTGTTAGGTAAATACGAACTTTTACCTTATATTCATACAAATACGGTTTATTTCAAACGTTTTGACAGACGCATCCGCTAACGCAAAAAATACGCACAACGCTGCGCACATGGATGCGCCTGTCAAACCGTTTGACTTAAACCGTATTTGTATAGGAATTAGTTCGACATTAGTACTGTTCTAAGGGTTGGTCCTATATAGTCTTAATATTATAAAGACTATATCGTAGTTTGTCCATGTGTCATATCGACCAAATATCAGTCGGTCCATATCTCAAAATGCACAAGTCATTACATAGACTAGATCGTAAAGCGACTGAATAGGAAAACGACCAAGTCGCAAAATGACTAGTATAATCAAGTACAAAAGTTTTACACTAACTTAGGTTCTTCAGTATCATTTTGTAAGCGGATGGCAATACGAGTATTGCAATATCCCCCGAGAAGCGCCAATGATGGGACCGCAGCGGGAAGGACTTTGAAGAAAATGCAGGATGAAGTTAAACTATAATAATTTAAAACGTAACATAGTTTCGATGTGTGAAAGCGATGTTACAATTTAAACTTAGTCTAACATTAAAACTAAGATACTAGTCTAGGCGACTTTGCCTTCGATGGGCGAAGACAGAAGTGCTGGTTCGATGCTGAAGCCCGGCTTTATACTGATCTTCAGCTGTAGTCTTGGAGGGGTCGAACTGTAGACTCAGCACTTCGTGCGATGGCCATCCGTGGTCAGCTTGAATCTGCACGTGGATGGAATCGGCAGATTCATCTCTTCTTGGGCACTTTCTTCCGCCTGCATTCCAGTGTCTCGAGCCGTAATCTACCATACATGAACACGTTTGCACGTAGGTAGAATGATCACGTCCAAAAAGGTTCAAGTCGACAGCGTCTGCGAGATTAGGGACTTCCGCATAGCTCGTACATAACAAAGTAATCCATGTCCAGCAGTGGACTGTTGTGGCTATAAAGATGAAGGTTTTCAAAACGGCGAAAACCTGCGATAAATTGAATACCACATTTTTAAAATGATAGGCATAGGTACCTACATTTTTGGAAAAATTGCACAATAAGAATATAAATATTTGAATTTTATGTTTCTGTAATAAATATAAGAAGTAAATTACAATCCTCGCATATTTAGACCATTTCATTCCTTAGCTAACAAACATTGGACACACATTTTGTGAATACCAGTTTTTGTTTGCAACTGTACCTAACGAAAAACAAAACACAATGTAGTCATTTTGCGACCTAGTCCGTTTACTACTAAGACTAGTTACTATTTAGTCAATGAACTATCTGGACTGATAGCTATTCAGTCCAATGGCTATTTAGGTGTTTTAAGTCACTGGTCATTCTGAGAATAAGACTATATAGGACCAACCCGTTCTAAGGGTTGGTCCTATATAGTCTTAATATTATAAAGACTATATCGTAGTTTGTCCATGTGCTAACGCATGTGTTTCGCGTCAAAAATAACGCCGAAACGGACGTGTTTCCTGTCTAATACTACAATAACGCACGTGACATTCGGTTTCAACAAGCTTGCTTTTTACTTTTCTTTACTGCGACATCGCTCTGAATGACTCTGATGAGTCGGGTTACCTTAAACCTCACATAATTGCCTCTCAGACTCTAATTTCACGGTTATTTAGACTTTTTATCAGTCACATCTTGAGTTATATCTTTTCTTTGTATTGCCTACCATGATTTCGGTCGGCCCAACAATTAGTTTGGCGACAGCCATTAATTAATCAAACTTGGTTTTATTGCCAACAAAGTGCTAAGATCGTGCTCGCAATAATGTTACGACATTTCTATCGTCATAACTGCTGCTTTTACAAAGATAGTTGAATAATTTTGACGTTACGTAGACACGAGGCAGTCAAATTGTTACGTGAATTTCGGAACATACTCTTCAATTTCAATAGATCGGGGGCAGGTATGAATAGAGGCGTCACTATAGAGTACCACTAGGTTGGGTGACACCGTTGTCGAACGAGATACAATCTCGTGTTACGAGACACATCTTGCCTTTGCCTCGGGCTGCATGGGAATTGATTATCCTACAGGCACGCTATAGAGCACTACTCAACTCAGCTATTCAATTTTACGAACGCCCGGTGAGGGCGGAACGAACATAATAATGTGAAAGGGTTGAGGTGATTAAGACCGCTAACACAATTTGCTTAATACGCTTTACCTTTAAAAAGTTGAGCAAGGGAATTAAATTGGGTATTTGAGTATTCATTACATGTATTTTTTACTTCTTCAGATATAACAAAGGTCTTTAGGAGCTCGAGTCTGATTGCCTCTTAAATCATGATTCAGAAAGAGATTTCTAATTTATGTTATGAAAGAGAGATGTAATTTATGTCGGTCCCACAAGTGGATGATATCTTTTGAGAAGCGCTCGCTACCCATTAAATAATACAATTCCATTCTACAATTTCACAATATCATCGCGTTACGAGCGTCATGTCAGTTTATGACCTCTATTGACTGAAACATTGTTGAATTTCCTTTATGAAGTTGTTGCATGTAGCGGTTTATTTGCATATCCTTCACAATTCATAGCATAATAATTTCCCGAGGGAATAATAAATACAGTGTGAAGATAAGAGTCAAAGCAAAGTTTGCTCAATAAATTAAAAAAGTATATGAAGAAGGCAGAACAAAAGGCGGGTATTTAGTTGAATAAAGGCCGTATTCTCTTTAGGGTTGGCAACGGGGAATTAAGGATCGGATGTGTAAGGGTTGTTTGTGTTTGCCTAAATGAAGGTACTTAATGTCGCGCATTACGAGCGTTGAGCGGTTGGTGAGGAAAGGTCGCGGCAGTTCACCGATACAGGGATATGTGGAAATAATGAAGATCAATGGCACCACTTTATAGTGGCTATCCTGACTTACTTCCTCATTCCTGCTAGCAGCCACTCAAGTAATGGCGCGTGAGATCAGCTTTTTATTTTCGGTTGTGAATTGGAATGAACGCTGCCTAAAAGGTCAGCAAGTAGGTCAAGTAATAAAAGTTAGATGCACAAGTTTAATTATACCGCTCGATTTCACGGCTAGTTAATTTGAAAAAAGTAATATACCTAGAGAGACTTATAGTACCTGTAGCTACGCATATAAAATGCAAAATGTGTTTCGTTTTTTTCCTGCCAACGAATACTGTGCCAAAGCGACACGGGTCCCGAACAACAGCAGGGACTAAACATACATTCCTATCTACAAGGTATAGAAGGTGGCCTTTGTAGATTTATGCACGAGTAGATCATACATAAATGTTTTTTTTGTTTTAGATTGCGTTTATGAAATAAAGAATACAAACAAAAAATTTCATCAAAATACTTAAATCTAGGCATAGGTGAGCGGCGAAACCACTCTTAGTCAAACAGATCTCCCCGCAACGCGCCCCGTTCAGTGTTTTATATTATTCTTGTTACTGATTACAGAACTTAATTTTTTCATACAAGGTCTTCTTTCTTTTCGTGTGGGACACCGAGTCGTTCAACGACCCGATGAACCCTGGTGTCAAGAGTTTTTCAACCGCCTACTGCAAGTAGCAGGCCTCTGACATGGTTGTGTAACGACCGCCATCATAGACAGCAACCGGGACCGACGGCTTAACGTGCCCATCCGAAGCACGGAACCATCCAAGTTTTTTGCATTGTATGAATATGACAATAGCCCGGTCAATATCGACATCAAACATTGCAAACGCGCATGTAACTACGATTTTGTTATATATTGTTAGGTCCCTTGAGAGTAGTTAACACCCAAGTTTGCAACACTGAAAACCCTGTGCTGCCAATGTCAACGCCAAATCAAAATTTGTTCAGAAGTTTTTTCGCGTGTATCTCATGAACCGTGATAGCTAGAGAGTTGAAATTTTTACAGGTGATGTATGTCTATTGCTGCTATAACAACAAATACTAAAACCAGAATACAATAAATATTAAGGGGGCTCCATACAAGAAACGTGATTTTTTTGCTCGTTTTTGTGGATAATGTTTCGAAGGCTGTTTCTCGTGAACTGTGATAGTTAGATGGTTGAAATTTTTACAGATGATGTATATCTATTACCACTATTACAACAAATACCAAAAACTAGTCAAGTGCGAGTCGGGCAACAGATATGATATTTCTGTCATTTTTATAAATGATGGTACGGAATCCTTTGTGCGCGAGTACGACTCGCACTTGGCCAGTTTTTTTGTATTTGTTGTTATAGCGGCAATAAACATACATCATCTGTGAAAATTTAAAAGATCTAACTGTCACGGTTCATGAGAAACAGCCTCTTTACAAAAACCAACAAAAAACACGTTTCTTGTATGGGAGCCCCCCTTACTATTTATTGTATTCTGGTTTTTAGTATTTTTTGTAATAGCGGCAACAGAAACACATCACCTATGAAAATTTCAACTCTCTTGCTATCACGGTTCATGAGATACACGCGAAAAAACTACTGAACGGATTTTGATATGCATCATCTGCGAAAATTTCAACTCTGTAGCTATCACGATTCATGAGATACAGCCTGGTGACAGACGGATGGACGAACAGATAGCGAAGTCTTAGTAATAGGGTCCCGTTTTTTACCCTATTGGGTACGGAACCCTAAAAACTGGCTAAGTGCAAGTCGGACAACATAATATGATTTTTTGAAAAAAATAATGTAACAAGAGCTGTTACATTGGAAATTCCGTGATTTCACAGCTTTCTTAGCACTGCGGAAGAATTGCCCATCTTTGACTTGCTGTATCTTTGCAACCAAAAGACATAGTGTGCTCATGTTTCGCTGAAATTGTAGC
Source organism: Phthorimaea operculella (assembly GCA_024500475.1). Taxonomy (NCBI): domain Eukaryota; kingdom Metazoa; phylum Arthropoda; class Insecta; order Lepidoptera; family Gelechiidae; genus Phthorimaea; species Phthorimaea operculella. Next base: position 1,909,835 of record JANFCV010000037.1, on the reverse strand, counting down.
AAATTTAGTTATCTTTAATAAAGTTGTATGAAACGTACTTGAAAAAATCTTCGTTATGGTAGATTTTTATAAAAAACTGAAATATGGGCCAAAATTTCGCAGTTTATTGAGCACCGTGGAGGCAGCACAAGGTTTTCAGTGTTGCAAACTTGGGTATTAACTACTCTCAAGGGACCTTACAACATATAAAAAAATCGTAGTTACATGCGCGTTTGCAATGTTTATTTATTTTTATGTCGATATTGACGGGGCTACAATATGATAGGCGACTTTTTGTCATATGAATTCATAATGTAATGATATAAATACAATCGACAGCAAATAGAGTTCACATTTCATCATATTAGTATTTTAAATAGGTTTCAAACCAAAATGCCGTGCCGTGTGATGCCGGCTTAGAATAGCATCACCCCATTTCAATGCCGTGTGATGCCGGCTTAGAATAGCATCACCCCATTTCTTTCCTGTGGGTGTCGTAAGAAGCGACTAAAGGACTCGAGGGTTTCACGTGTATTGCAATTTTAGGCGACTGGCTGACAACCTGTCACTATAGCGATACACGACAATAGCTAAAACGACCCTCAAAGATTTGTCAGACGTGGCGATAATGACCGTATTTTTACGGCCGTTGACGCTCTGCCTACCCCGCAAGGGATAAAGGCGTGATTTATGTATGTATGTATGTATGTCAAACCAAAAAACGTTCACTTCCATTATTTATTTACTGTTTCGAAAGAAATGAATCAAATTGAACAGTGCATGATACTGGACTAAGTTTCGAACAATGAGTCAAATAAAACAAAAATTCCATCTAGAACCTAATAAGCCACAATTACTTACGTTTCTTATAAAAACTTCGAGTCATTTCACTCAGCGATTTCGTCAGAATAATAGAGGTATTATTTTTCTCAGGCAAGGGCCGAGATTAAAAAACAATTAGGTTACTTTTTATCTGAGCGAGGCACGCTCCTCCCCTGGGAGAACTAAAACAGGTTATCCAGCTATAATCCTGACTTTATTTTATGAATATCTACCCACTCAAGCCTTTACTGAAAGTATACAAAAGAAATTATACTGCAGAATGAAATGGGTTTGTACGAAATTATTACTAAAAACTTCTTTACTTCCACAGATTTCCAAAGTATTTAATGACAGGTTTTTGAACTTGAGACTGTTTGCTAACTAGTTTACTTTATTAAACTTTATGCACAACCGTACAATGGCAGACTAAACACCAAAAGAGTGGAAAGTACAGGGAGGTGCAGTTACCGTAATAACTTTACTTAAGGCGCATCGTTACGTCATACAAGCGAAAATCTACACTTCAACCGAGTTAAACAACAATTTTATCAAAACTACTTGATGTGAAATGATGAAGGCACACGTAAATTTGTCGCATTACTACATAAGGTAAAAAAATATTAAGTAATTTCTTTAAAAAAAATTAACGTGTTTATTGCAGCAGTATCTTTGTTCATATAGTGGTGAAAGGGTTTTCACAGAGAAACCTGATGGTTAAAAAAATATTTGTTTTATTCTGCGAAAATATTATAGTAGCACGGGACTTCCTATCAAGTTTTTTAATCATATTTTTGTCTCATTTAAAGATTTAACTCCATTTAACTTTTTTATGGAAAACGATCCACCTTCAAACAATAAAATATAATAATAGATAATACTAAAACTACGTCATCTCTATTATACTGTCATAATTTGAAAATATTTAGTCTATGTAAGTCCGCAGCATGTCAATCTACTCATTTAAAGGACCCACGTTTACTGATTTTCCATAAAAATATTAAGAATTATTAAATAATTATTCAACGATCTCAAAATGTCGTTGTTTAGCCAAGTTTATAATAATGTCCTAGCCGGGGAAAACAAATATTGCTTACGGGCAAAAGCTTTTACATGCAAAACGTTGTTGAAACTTTTATAGCATAAAAGTATGTTAAATGTAACGTTATTTTTCAAACTTTGAGGAAAGAAACTGAGCGATGTGAGATTGCCTAACTAATTTATTGTCACATTTATGTATGTTTATTTTATATTATTATATTATAAGTAAATTATATATTTTAGTACATTGTGTGTGTAAATATATTTTAGTATATTGTATTTACTATATAAATACTTTAATTAATAGAATCAATTGTGCACGGTCTATCAGCCTTACTTTATGCTATCTCTCTACCGTAGGACTACTGGAAAAGTTTTTTTTTTAAATAAGTAGTGCTCTGCTCTGAACGCTCTGCCCATGCTAAGAAAGTGGATACAGCACTGAATGAAACGTGCCGTATTATCACGGGCTGCCTAAAGCCCACCTCGGTACAAATGCTGTATCCGCTGGCAGGAATAGCGCCTCCAGATGTTCGCAGAAGTATAGCCAGTTCCACCGAGAGGACTAAACTGGACTCTTACCCACTTCATCAGATGTACCAATATAAAACTGTGCCTCAAAGGCTCAATAGTCGAAAAGGTTTCATGAAGTGTGTCAGTCCTTTATCATCAGGAGATTCCCCCCAACTTGCCAGACGCCGGTTATGGGAACAAAAAAGCGAACTGCCGACCCCCTTTGTGACGGTTTCGGAAAACCTCCCACCAGGACACAATCGGCCGAGGTCGACATGGAAGTCTTTAAATAGGCTCTGAACTCAGGTCGGCCGGAGCAAAGATAACCGTTCCAGGTGGGGGTTCACGCAGGATTCCGACCTTCGGTGTAAATGCGGGGTTGACCCACAAACCACGGCTCATCTTATATCATGCTCTGCATGTCCCACCACCTGCACGCAGGAGCAGCTAATGCAAGCCACTGTCGAAGCTGTGAGGGTTGCAAAATACTGGTCGAATGAAATTTGAGGCGTTGATCTTGCTATCGACACGACGAAGAAGGAGAAGAAGTAGTGCCTGTTCAGCTGTTTTTCTTATTGTGATTGTCCTGTGTTTTATCTTGTGTACAATAAACAGTCAAATCATAAATAAGTATCCAGCCTATTTTAATAGACTGACTTTAGCAATAGGCCTACGGACTCTATAGAATTTTGTGAATCATTTCTTTACCGAAAAATATACCTACCTCATTAAGGAATCTACATAAACTGGTCTTCCATAAAGTTTCAAAAAGCAATAGGTATAATCTCAGAGAGGAAGGTTGATGAGCTAACTAGACAGATAGATACAGTTATATTTTCAAGTGATCCTGCCGTTGCAAGTAGCAAAATACCTCAGTCTATATACTTTCGCCTTGAAGATCTAATCAAGTTCCTTCGCCAGTTAAAGTTCGTAGTAGCAGTTCTCAGTTCTTCCTAGTTTGTAATACTCTATTACTGAGTAAGCATGTAATACATTTCTATCTTGTAATTTAGGTTATTAAAAATTGGGATTTAAAGTTTTGAATATGTATTTTATTAAGTTTTTAAATAGTCTGAAAGGCCTTTGGCTCTACCCTTGGTTAGTGTAACGTATCGTATCCAAACAAAACTTCGTAGTTTCCAAAGTAAATAATATCTCTAGAAAGTCGAACTATTCAGTAAAAAAAAATCAACTTATACTGGTTTTTCTTAGTATTTGTATGGGAAACCAGAATAAATTAGTCTCTTAAATGGGTAGGTGGATTTGCTGGCGATTACTAGACGGGATACGGGGATAGTCAAGTGATTCAACCTGCAAACTTGGATAAAATATTACAAAGCACTGACATGATAACAATTTTCAAATGGGCTAAATGTATATTATTTTCCTATGGGAACTGAACTTACACCCCGGTGAGAACCCAAGACTCACTTTGCACACCACAGAAGTAAGTGAGTCATGACTCTGTAGTCTATTTGCTAAGCCGTATCCGTATGTCGGAATGTTCATTAATTTTCGTTCTGTCGATGTTAAGTTTTGCACTAACGAGAAAACCGAAGCAAAACCGTTGAGCCGAAGCTTAGTACCGTTCCGATTTATTTTACACGTTGTTAATGTCTGTTTCAACATTTTTGCTTTCATCCATGAGATACTGAAATACGTATAGACTATTCGAAAAACAAGTAGATCAGACCAATCAGAAAGTTCTGATTTTTATCATTCATCATATCACAAAACACGACTGCGGTAATAGAGTTATATTTTATGTTTACACTCGTCCATTTTGAATGTATGAAATGTTTTAGTAAAGCCTATGTTACTCATGCAGCTGAGACGAATCTAATCATGATATTAACCAGAATGGGAACAGATTCACAAAGTGATAAATATCTACTTTTTGTGGGAGGCCCCACCGGGAATTGAACCCGGAAGCTTCTGCGTCGCAGGCAGTCGTACTAACCTCTGCGCCAGTTTAGGCTGTAGCCCGTGAAGAAGTTACTTGTCTTCACACATGCATACTATCAAAAATAACCCTCCTTCTAAATCGGGTAGCTGGTCGAAAATGGACGCTAAATACATAGTGTGTCAATCAGTTTATCTGGTTATTTCATTGCGCCATTCACCGGCAGGCTCATGAATAAATGCGGGATCACGATCGCCGGAAACTAGTCGCGAATGGCAATGCTCTCTTTGATACAGTTTGATTTGGTGTGGCCATACGCAAAAATGCTGAGAATTTGACAGATAATTTATACTTGCGATTGTCGGAACTCCATTGTTTAAATGATTCATTGTAAAAAATCAACACCTTGTATCAACACAAAATCATCTGAATTTGATAGATTCTATTGATTATAGAAACGACATAATTAAAACATTTTCCACGAATGTATTATTGCGCAATTTCTCCAAAACTACCAAAATTGTTATTTGTCATACCTATTCCGGAACTTCCGGAAATAATAATTGGTAACATTATTCAATATTTCCTATTGTACTGACAACTGTTTTATCTATCAATTTGCTACGTCGTAGTAAATTCCGTTGTTGCTACGATATATTTCTATGGAATTATTATTACTTACTCTTTTTTTTACGAATTCAAATTGTAGAGTGCTAGGATAATTGTATTGTTGCTATCAAGGAGTGAATTAAGCTTTTAAAAATATTGTGATTAATAATAAAACGATTTCGCTGTTGCTTTAGCAAAGTTGTTTCATGTCCCAGTCTTCTTTTGTGGAATTATCTTAAAATTTCGTTATGCTTATGCAAGCAAATTAATAATTTAGGTACAACTCATGTCATTCATTAGTCAGTAAAATTTATAAATTCAGGTTTCATTACTTGAATTTCAATTTTATTTTCACTTCGAAGGTATTTTACTCATAGCATCGAGCATTGCCAACACCGATGATTATAGAACAGTAGCGGTCGCCGGTAATAGGTGCCTCGGTAATGAATAGACATGATTACCGGCTGCTGTTCTCATGATGTACGACCTGCATTACTCCTAGCATATTACTGGACTTAATAGAAAGGAATATGTAAATTATTTGTGGTATAATACAGAGAACTATAATATGGTTCTGCATCGCCAGAAAGACACTATTAAAGGAAATATGTGCGTTTTTTTTTACTGCTAAACCTTTGGTAATGTCATGCAGGTACCAAAGGTTTAGCAGTAAAGCAGACAAATATAATTATTTTAGCGTGTTTTAAAGTTAACTACCTTATTTTACGTTACTTACCTACAAAACGGACAATCAGCTTTAGACTAGAGCTCCGATTTGACAAAGCGCATGTTACGACAACGGTAATACCTTGATAATGAATGGACATGATTACCATAGTTCTCATGATGTATAGTCGCCATTAGTTCTCATATTTGATGGTCAGACAAATACACAGGTGGTTGTCCGTACTAGGTTAAATTGTGCTAATTCTTAAACTGATGTATCTTTAAATGATACTTATTATGTTGTAGCTCATTTTCATCACACGCATACATTGAAAGTGCTCAATTCAGACTTTAGTTATATATTTAATGTAGAAATGTAGTGTCAGTATATTAAATGTACATTTATAAACACACAGCTTCTCCATTTATTGTTTACGACAATGCGTTCCGTGCGTAGTGCGTTTTCAGTGGAAGTTAAAATACTTTTCCGGTTTAGTAGCATTACCAATCAGTAGTACGAATGATAAGTGAATAAATCTTCTTATCTTAATTAGCCTACATTGTCCCACTGCTGGGCAAAGGCCTCCCTTTCCTCTTTCCATCCTGTTCTATTTTGAGCACTCACTTCTGCTCAAAATAGAAGTGAATAAATCACCAAACAAATATTAATACTGGTTTATACGCATACAAAAATAAAAATCGTCGATATTTTAATTTACAACTTGCTCGTTTCAGTTATTTTTTGTGTCGTTACCTCTGACTGACTGACACGAAACTAATTGTATCATCCAAAAAAAGTATTTGCGTAAAATGTATTACAGTTAAATTCGGATCCAATTTTATGTTAACAAAATTCTATGTCTCGGGAAATATTTTTTATGAAATGTAATTTCATACATATCGGATTTCTAAGAAATGTATATTGTTTTAGGTACCAGAGTAAAAAAAGAAAGAGGCTAAAATAAGACACTTGTTTTTTTAGATGGCAGGTCCTTAGGGAGGACTATCGTCTTTTCAATTGTCTTACTTTGCTATGATTCTAAACTATACTTTGTGAAATACCCGCTCTTTCGTTATTAAGGGATAATTAATTAATTTAGAATTCAACTTTTCGGTTTCGGCCATTTCGCAAGACCTTGGGTTAGGGTCACTAATCAAATATAATGTACCTAAAACTATTTATATTTAAGACTGGTTTTCCAGTCCGTAATCGTAAAATTTTCTTCAGACGATATAGTAAGTACCTATTTGTATCTAATGCATACTTCCTACTCATACTGTATCGTGTAAGTACAGTACATGTATTCATTGTCGTTACAAACGACAATATCTCCGCTCAGTCCAAGTGTATGTAATATTTCTGTAATATATGGCCTGGCTTAACGTTGTTGTCATGAAGTATGCCCCTCGTGTCATGGCCTGTATTATTTCAAGCCTCGTGAATCCTTTGGAATTAAATGAAAACTGGAGGTGAAGCTAAAAGGTAGGTGTTTGTGTTTCTTATGAGCTATTTTATGATTCTTTACATATATATTTTGGCCATAGTGTAAACAAAAAAATCTTTGGTAAATACAGAAATGAGTTAGCTATTCGATTCCAATTTGTATTTGTTACCTATAATGGAATATGGATCTATATCTATTTACCAACTAGCCATTACCCGAGGCCTATCTAAATTACTCACCCACAAATAAACCTAAATAATATTCTGTTGATGAAAATGTAATAGGATTCTCCTAATTGATGGTTTGTGTGTGTCTAACAAGTACCCACTTGTTATGTACGAGCTATGCGGAAGTCCCTAATCTCGCAGACGCTGTCGACTTGAACCTTTTTGGACGTGATCATTCTACCTACGTGCAAACGTGTTCATGTATGGTAGATTACGGCTCGAGACACTGGAATGCAGGCGGAAGAACGTGCCCAAGAAGAGATGAATCTGCCGATTCCATCCACGTGCAGATTCAAGCTGACCACGGATGGCCATCGCACGAAGTGCTGAGTCTACAGTTCGACCCTCCAAGACTACAGCTGAAGACCAGTATAAAGCCGGGCTTCAGCATCGAACCAGCACTTCTGTCTTCAAACATCGAAGGCAAAGTCGCCTAGCCTAGTTTAGATTATACTTAGTTTTAATGTTAGACTAAGTTTAAATTGTAACATAGCTTTCACACATCGAAACTATGTTACTTTTAATAAATTATTATAGTTTAACTTCATCCTGCATTTTCTTCAAAGTCCTTCCCGCTGCGGTTCCATCATTGGCGCAGTCGGTAAGCACTCACAGGACTTCTGCGAGCTTTAAGGACAACCATGTTCGTGCTCGGGAAGCCGCCTGGGCGGACTACGTCGCCGCCTTGGAGTGGAAGAATCTACGGGGCTCTGTGGGAAGGAGGAATCCAGACATTGATTCACGAGGAAACCAGAGATGAAGAATAATCATGTAAGTACACTTGAACCGTTCTCGTGTTGCTTCCTTTTATCTTAGTCATTCCTTTTTTTTTACTGTCCTTCTCCCTATGTAGTTAATTAGATATCGCGAGACTGCATCGAGCTGACTCAGCGTGAATTAGCTATTAGGTAGGGATTATAGTTTTAATTTGTGTAGCTTTATAAGTTACAAAGTATTGAGGTCAAACGTACCCCGCAATAAAATAATACGCAGGCTTTCGTTTGAGGGATGAAGGAGACGCCATCACCCTCCTCATAATATATTAGGATAAATTTTATAACAGCAATATTTTATAACTAAGCTGTTCAATCGCGAATCAGCAGTAAATTATTGCACTAGGTTAGGTATTGCATCGTGCAAAATGTGCAATGTTAGCTAAAATCGTTACAATAGGTAGGTAACGTAATGAATGAATGACATTGACCCCTAGGTAATGTTATTTATTAAAATAATTAATATTCTGCGCAATTTTCTACGTGCATCGAGCACTGAATGAAAATTGCAGAATATGTTCTTTTGTATTAGATAGGTATTTAGAAATTTCATGCGTGCATCGGGCACCTATGGATAGACTAGATAGATAGATAGATGAAATAGCTTCGCTTAGATATTCTATTATAGATGCATCGAGCTTTCTATAATATAATTTATCAAGTAGGTATTAGTTTTAAATTGTAATAGAAATTGTTCAACTTTAAAGGGCATAGACGATACTATAAAAGTATGGTCTATGTGGCTTACTTTGAATAATTTAATATACTAGGTCTAGGTGTATAAGTAAAAAGGTAGTTAGGAAATTTTATAAACTTTATGAATTGGGTAAGTAGGTAATATGTCATTTGGGAATCAAGTAATTTAGTATTCCCTTACAGAGTATTTAAATTAATTTAGACTTTCCAATATTCCTATTAGAACCACCAAATCCTCATTCCTTCCTATCCCTTGATAGCAACTATCGAGAATTTGTTCGTGTACCGAATAAGGCAGAATGCCCGAAATTGAGAAGCTGACACCATCTCGAAAAGGAATATACCTAACACCAACCGATGTAAAGTTCAAGATGACTAACTAGCCTACAACTGTGACGACATCGCTGCCCATCCATATTATGATCCTGGAATATAATAAAGATCAAAGTTAGAAGACAGCAATATCCAGTACGAAACGAAGTCATCGAGAAGCAATCGCCGCGGTATCAACCCACACCCATCATGGATCGACAAAGAGACGACAGAATCAGAACAGATTTCAGGAGAGCAGAAGAACACCTTACCCCAGGGAAACCTCCAGCAACATTTTCACTAAACGTTGGAAAATAGTTGCTGATCTGCGGGTGGAGATGTTATGTACGAGCTATGCGGAAGTCCCTAATCTCGCAGACGCTGTCGACTTGAACCTTTTTGGACGTGATCATTCTACCTACGTGCAAACGTGTTCATGTATGATAGATTACGGCTCGAGACACTGGAATGCAGGCGGAAGAACGTGCCCAAGAAGAGATGAATCTGCCGATTCCATCCACGTGCAGATTCAAGCTGACCACGGATGGCCATCGCACGAAGTGCTGAGTCTACAGTTCGACCCCTCCAAGACTACAGCTGAAGACCAGTATAAAGCCGGGCTTCAGCATCGAACCAGCACTTCTGTCTTCAAACATCGAAGGCAAAGTCGCCTAGCCTAGTTTAGATTATACTTAGTTTTAATGTTAGACTAAGTTTAAATTGTAACATAGCTTTCACACATCGAAACTATGTTACTTTTAATAAATTATTATAGTTTAACTTCATCCTGCATTTTCTTCAAAGTCCTTCCCGCTGCGGTTCCATCATTCACTTAATGCTTCGGCAATGAATCGACACGAATCCCCAGTTCCGATGATGCATGACCCTCATTAATTTAAGCCTCAGATACAAACAAACTTCGCGTATATATAGCCAATATATAGCTATTTGATTCAATTATATATACTAGAGTCCCATCACGGCTACGCAGCTATATGAGCTGAATAATATCTCGAATGTTTTGATTATACATAATAATTACTTTAACGGGTCTTATCGCGATAGTTTTTTAGGTAAATAAGCGATTTACCTGGACATTCGACGTTTCAACTGGGTTGCACCAGTCGTGGTCGCGAGCAGACTGAAGTAGCAGCGAGTTGTCATCAGGGCGGTGGGCAACTAGATTTTCTGCTACCCACATATTGTCTTAATAATTTAAATTGTTTGTAAACATTACACATGTGAAAGTAATCGCGAGTGCTTTAAAAGTTATATTATGTTTTGATTATTTTGAACTGCTTCAACAAACACCAAAACTAAAAATCTGGATTTGGGATCGTTGTCGCATCGCAAATATGCAACAATATACCTGCGTAGGTACATGATTTTTTTTATGACAGCTATTGATTTAAATGGATCTCAATTATTTAAAGAAGCATTCTACAAGTGTGCAGCAGCTACCTACATAAAATGTCAATAATTATTCGTAGCACAATGCACGGTAGGAGGACTGTATAAAGTACAATAAGGCTTGCACACAACTTTGCACATGACTGTAGGTACGTAGCTAAGGTGTAGGTATAATAATGCCCAGTAATGAATGGTAACGATTGCTCCGCCGATGATGTATGTGCAGTAGTAATGAACCGTGCGATTAACCAATTTGTTGGGAAAATTGTGCCAGTCGATTCAACTGATTCCACGTAGAGCTATGGAAGAAAATGTATGTTTGCGAATTGGGTTACAAAAGCGTAGGCTTTTGCTACGGCGTAGAGGCTATGAACATAAGCCCTGAGTACTCTTTTGAAAATATCTCGTTTTATGTACTTATTATCATAAATTTTTAGTTTATCACTAATTTAAGGAAGTGAAATTGTTGAAAATACTTGAAGATTGCAATGTTAGGTTGAAATAGCAATTCCGTGGGTTGGATACTAATAGGTAAGTCGAAAAGACAATGTCTTAACGTCCGTTTTGACATTATTATTGCGCTGCGTAATGCATGTGTTGGGACAATACGATTTTCGACCTTATTGTCATAGTAATAGCGTTCGTCAACGGATGCGTCCGTCAAACCGTTTTACATAATCCGTAATTCAATGAAAATCCTGTTTTTCACACGCAACGGATAGTGATAATGCTCAAGCAGACTTATGTGTGTAAAGCGCATTAGACATACCTACCATAAGTACGCTTACCGGCATCAACGAAGCGGCTCAATAATATGTACTATCACATAACAGAACCAAACACGATACCTAATCATTGTCCATTTATTAGCATTAATAGAGGATCACACCCCAGGTGATGCGGCGCACGTGTACGTCTCGGCTGGCATATACCGGGTGTAATTAGTGCATAATTCATGAACGACGGCCATTACACCCGGTATTAGCCGGCGCGAAGCATCTGATTACGCCCTATTCATGGTCTGCCCCTGTGGATGCCGTGTCTCTGTTACGGTGAGGGAATTAACCGGCAGTACATATTGATTTTACTGTAGATTATCAAATGAACTTCTGATTATCTATAATCCTACTTAATATGTCACTCTATACATATAAGTATGAACTTGCTTAATAAAGTCACTGTCCTTTTCCTGAAACCTAGACTGGAATGAAGAGTATTTCATCTGTATAGGTACGATTATTATAGTTAGATTATCAAGCATAAATACGGTCCAGGAAAATTCTTTCCATAAAATATTTTATACTCATTTCTCATTGGTAGAAAAAATAAATATGTGCTAAAATAATTCAGCGCATTGGTTATTGAGTTTAACTTTTCAATATGCAAATATTTTAATTCAAAGAGTGTTCTGTCGTCATTTTAAAATCAGCAATATAGAGGTAGTGTGTGTATAAACAATCTGAGCGTGGATTAAACTGTTTACCTACTTGTTCATATTTAATACCAATAAAATAATTACCTATCTGTATATTTTCTGCCCGTATTTACGCAAATGTTGATTTAATTACTTACATTCAAACTTTGCGGTTTCTCTTTAATTTTAATAAACAATTCACTTCTGCTACGGAAAGTAACAAAGTTTGTTTCTTTTGTTTTGGTCACGAGACGAGAAAACAAGTTTTTTGGACGAATCGTAAATAAAATATGTTGTCAGGGTGCTGTGTAGTTTATGTAATTAAAGTTTGTTTCGCTTCTGTTCGGAGACTTGTACAGGGAGGGATCCTTTAACTGTCCTAACCATAAAGCTAGCTTTTTGTTGGGTACATTCACCTCGCCGCAAATGATAATTCTGAACCTGCGACTTTCGGCATCTGTACTGCCGACGCCTGTACTAACTGGGCTACTGCGGTTCAATCTCAGCCTGCGAAATGGCGCAAATGTATCTTGGCGAGGCGACTGACGAGGGGCAGGCAATCTTTACAGATTGAATGTAGCCAAAACAAAATTATCCACTAAACGCATTTTTGTGAATAATAGATAATTTATAGATTATAAATGAAAATAAGAACAAGAAACTTTTTTTTCCATCGTTGCCCGGGTCTTGAACCCAGGACCGTGGGATACCGTCTCATTGCTCTGCTAACTAAGCTATAGATTATAAATCTTTGAATAGATTTCGTTTGCTGTTCACTTGTCTGAGGGATAGACGAGCAAGTTGACCACATAGAGAAGTTTAACAACCCTAGTTTTGGACGCGAACAACTCGTTAGAATGTCGTCTTGTTGTTCTGAAACGTACAAGTTGTTAGCAAAAGCTGTTCTCCTAAATCTACAACCTCTGACCCTAAACATCCTTCATTAGATGAAAATCTATTTAATTAATCCAATACCAATCATATAGGTAAAACAGCTTGGTGATGTCGGCTTAAAATAGCATCACCCCATTGCTATCCCGTAAGAGGTGACTAAAGAACTCGAAGACGCTCTGCCTACCCCGTAAGGGATAGAGGTGGCATCAATAAAAAAGACATGTAGGTAAGAACATAGGTACTATAGTGTATACTAGGTAGCTAGTAGGAATGGAAGATTTTAGGGCATTACAATTTTACTCATCAACATCTCATTAATGAAATGCAACAGACTCACTTACTATTTTAAAAAGTAACGATTTTCTTCGCAAAATACGTTGAGGAATATTGTGCTGTTTTCAGGTCAAGTCGATATAATCAGTCCTAGGTTCCTCTAGAAAATACTTGTCTTGACCCAAATTGAGCGAGCTGCAACTTTTTGTCATAAAAATGATACTTTTTGTGAAAGTGCCGTGACATTCTCCGTTTAAAGTACCAATTTGTTGCAAAAAAGTGGTTACGAGAAGGTGTCGTGAGCGTGAGTTTTACGCCCTCTCTAGCAGAATTTATTAAAATTTCATAATCCGACGCGGTTTACCACACACGGCTTTATCTACTTATACTGCATAACCGTGGAAATTTCAGAAAAATCTGACAATATTTTGCATGAAACCACTTTAGCCAAGCCAAGCCTCCCCGCGGCTCACCCTTTCCAATATAATTGGAGGATTTTCATCTGAGATCACACGGAACCGATAAAGTATTCGGCTGCTTATTATCATTTTGCGGACACAAGTACTTATTCAGCATAAAGTGGGTTATTTTGGTGTACCTGCTGTTGGATTGGATTAAAAGTGAGATATTTAAATTATTCGCTTTCTCTACCCAAATAGCTAACATAATGAAACCAAATGAATAAGCCAATTAAACTGCTGTATTGACAACTTGGCAGATGAGGGAGATGAGGGTCCACTTCAAACCCAGTGTAGTTCAGTCGCTGAATTTTAAGATCGTATTCATTTATTTAAAACTGGGGTGCTTGGCATGCACTTAAAATCTTTGATGTTATACTCATACAAAACTAAATTGTGTGACTGAACTTTTACGCTCGATATGTCTTTTGACAGTTAGCTCTGTAAGTGTATTTTACTATTATTGTTTATTTAGAGCTCACTTATGTATCACAGCGTACCTACAGAGCGTATTACCTTACCTACCTACTCGTAAAGTTAACGATCTGTCACGTAGGAACACGCCACTGGTGTAACTGAAACCTAGAGCTTTTTGGTAATGATATCCTACTTGTTGTATAGGTAAATTACGGTAATTAAACCCATGGGAAGGACACATTTATTTTTGGATGGTAACCCACTTTATCTCAGCGTCTTTTTGTTTACTTTCTGCAAATGTTTTGTAAACTTCAGGTAAGTAAGCCTGAATACAAAATGGATGGTCCCATTCCCTTCCATTGATTAATAATAAAATACCCGACCCTGTCGATTTGGGCACCATTATTGGCCTTATTCAATGGATTTGCACACGTATTGGAAAAAAACATATTTCATTTTGTTTCGACGCTCCTTTCAAAAATCGTTTAGGGTTCATTCCACTCCTGATTTCATAATCTGTTATGCTCAACGGCCTGCTTCAATGAAACTTGTCTTGTGTAAATTAATTACGTTGTAACAAAACATGACAACGATTTTAATTGCAAGGGATTTGAAAGGGTCTGCCTGAAACAATAGCTGTTACTAATAATAATAATATTTACCTAAAATATTTTAGTTCGGCCATTCCTTTGTCTGGCAGACTCAATAGTACTGAATACAAATTGAACTTGTCATTTATGTGCTTAAAAACGTTTCCCCGTATTAATAATCACTAAAATATTTATTTGACTTCCCGGAATTGTATATTAGTTTGAAATATGATAAAATCGGCTACGTCAAATTCCAGCAAATCAAATTCTGCGACTGAACTGAGCTATACACAGGCAGGTGCATTCGACACATTCACAAGCGTATTGTGATATATTGTATAAGTCGTGTAATTTCAAACCACTAATGAATATGAGATTTTTTAAAAGCACTGTTATATGACACGCACTGTGACTTCGATTTTCGGTACAGATTTATTTTAAAATTCTACGCTTGTTTTTATTCAATCCATACGATTTAACACGTCTGAAGTCTTCTCGCACGATTTTCTCTACGGTGCATAATTTCATAAATCATAAGCCTAGGTACAGTTTGGTAGCTACCTAGTGGAAAATTGCGTGATTGAATTAAATGGGAACCTAACTCCTTAACCTTTTAGAGACAGGCTTGAGTGCTCTTGCGGTCTGGTACTGTGGATCTAGGGTTCCGAACCTGTGTCGTGAATTGAATTCCTAAGGGAGAGACTACCTTGCTAATCATGTTGGTTTTCAATTAAATTGCGTTAATGTATATGTATGCTCTGATTGCTCGACAAGTAAAGTAAGTAACCTAAAACCGTAGTTAGTCTAAGTTAAGCATCAAATTTTCTAGCTTCCACCAGTTACCTCGTCGTCTTAGTTATTTTGCAGTCGTTTCACCGACCGCTCAAAAAGACCGTTTCATGTTGTCTACTACATAAACAGTTTATTGCGCAACTAGCTCATTTCGAATTTCGTTTTCTTACTTCTCAAATAACTTTTTCCTGAAGACGAAAAAGCTGTACCGTGCAATTTATTGGTTATCCGAGGAGTTATCAAGAAAAAAGCGATTGAAAAGAACTTTTGTAATAACATTTCATTATTTTATCTATAATTTATTAACCGCTGTTTGAGGCTAGACCAAGATATAATGGGCCTTACCACAAAAAAGTTAGACCAGTGTTGAACGCGTGTCTAAAATAAAACTTCATACAAAATAAACGCTAGACACGCGTTCAACACAGGTCTAACTTTTTTGTGGTAAGGCCCAATAGTTTTAACTGACTTTAAAAATGTGGTTAAATATTCGGCAGTTCTTGAGGTAATATTGATAGAATGCTAAAATATTTTTTGATATCTTGATATTCTTTGATATCTTGATATTTTTTGATATCTTGATATTTAACGATTTCCGTATAATAACGTCGCTGCATCAAAATGTGGCTGTCACGTTACGAGTAGCTCTTACATACCGCAATCCAATGCCGTGCATGTGCGATCAAATTAAATTAGAGTTATTGTAACTCACCTACGAGTTTTAGTCGTAGTCGTTTTAGTTACCTAGTTTTGGATATGACGAATAAAATATTTGATGAAAAATAAGCATCCCACCCATATAAGGGGTCGACTTACCTATAATGCTTATTCTCACTAGTTGTATGAAAAAAAGCAGTATAACTTGGTCCCTTAAATGGGTATGTTGATGTGCTGGAGATAACAAGTTTCAGTGACCGAACTATACACAGGTGTGTTTCGACCATTTCGGGACAGAATTTTCCGTCGCAACACATGTAGCGGTACACATTTTTTATTATTCTTGAAACACTTGGCACGAGGCGTTATCTCGAAATTTTACGAGACCTAGCGTAGCCTAGATTTAATCGATCACTCTAGTCTAGGCAAATCACAAAAAGTTTGAGTTGAGAATCAATTTATTTATTTTACTTAATTATTTGTTTGAATATTGTATAAGTCCCAAAATCTTCCATTTAGCTTTTAAATGAGCTAAATTAAAATTTAATTAAAACGAAGGTGCTCTAGATATTGACAACACAAAGCGTACTTGATTTACGGTAAAAGTTAAATTATGATTTTCTTTTAAACATAACGTATTATTGTTATACCGAACTTTGTGTAAGTACCTACACTTTATTAGAGTTATGTCTATTTGAAAAATCCTCTTCATAAAATAACGGAGCCTACCTTCACTTAGTTTATTAACATGTCATTACGAAAATGCGACAATACCCCGAGGAAATAAAAAACTCTCTCACGAAATAAAAAATATGATTAACCTCTTTTACCTACGCGTCCCTCCTCTTAATTTTTAGCACCAAGCAAAATTTAATTAAATGCCAGGATTAATTAACATCAGACTGATTCAACATGTTTGCCCTCAGAATTAAGGATTAGGTTCGGTTTACGTAGGCATTTGTTATCACAAACTGTTGTTAGCAGAACTTTTATTTTAAAGAAAGTAATTTGGCAAAAAAATCTAATAAGACAGCAAAAGTTAACAAAAATTTTACTTGATAACTTTTGAAGTAAGTTAAATAGAAATTTATCCTCGAAGTTCGCACAATTTGCGCCGTTAGTGGCGTGATTTAGCTTCAAATTGTTAATACTTACATAAAAGTACCATAAAGAAGCACTAAAATATCATATGTGAATTACACTGCAAATAATGGTTCCACAGGTGCTTGCCATGATCTTTTAAGGTGGCATTAGTCTCGTCATTTGAACACAACGGGGCCGTATTAATGGCACGCTTTTAATACCGAGCGCGGTAAAAGGTTACATTACGTGCGCGCTCGCGTGGCTCCGGCGAGCCTACGGTAGAGCCTACAGCGCTACGGGCACGAGCGCGATCTACGAGAGCTACGATCGCGCGGCTGCGGCGCGGCGTAGCAGCGAGACGAGTAGCCGCAGAGAACGCGTGGGTCGTACTGGCCTGGCTCCGGCTCTCGGCGAATAATCCATACGTTGCCTGGCTGGAGCGGAGGCTGTGTTTACCGGACCGCAGGCCGCCCGCGCGCCTGGCCGCCCGGCGAGCCGCCAGCACCGGCCCTGTGCCCTGCGATCCTGCATGTTGACACACTTCCAAATAATGCCACGCCGCTACACAATCTGCATGCGCTCGGCCTGGCCAATACTAATGCAGGCGCATACCTACAGAGCTATTACTACAAATCACGGATGGATTAACAATGCCGATTACAGACAAATGGGAGATAAACAAAACTTTCTCCAAACAATGCCATTAATCACTTTGGTTTGCACGGAGCGGTTAGTACTCTCAGCAAATTGAACTTGTATGGTTTTGAAATGGTCGTATGAAAAAGTTGGCGAAACGAGTGAGGTATTTAAATTTAATGGTTATCGTTTATTGGCGATTGGGCGGTAAACGCATTGGTCGTGATAGTAAAAGTTAATTATTGTTGGCATTGGTTTGATATGGACGGTTGCAAATTATCCTTTGGCCATAGCAATTTAATTCTGTTAATAAAATAATTACATTAAGTTTCTATGTGTGATCGTTTAGATAATATATTATTGTCATTGTGAAAAAAATACTTCCGTTGCATGGGAAAAGTTTTTTAATTTCATGAGCTTTTTTACAGCAGCCGTGGTTAGATTTAGAGCTATCCATTTATATTCATAAGATCAATCAACGCTTTAAATGGCCATAAAAGATTTAATATTTTACGATTACATATTCAATGTAAATGAAAAGGTCGTCAAAGTACCGTTGTGTTCGGTTCTCCCTTCGAAAGGGTTCGGGCAATAAAATAAGTGCGGTGGTGGATTTCTTGTTCTGTGTTGTTGCTATAACAATAAATAATGTTGACGTGACCGGCTTATTAGTCACTACATTTGGTAGGTGTGCTCCCAGCTCCCAGCCAAACGAGGTTTCTGATTTCGAACGCCTGTTGCAGATAAAGCTTCCTTAATGCGACCTGGAAATTATGTCTTTGTACAGCAGTTACCTGTGCACTAAGTGAGATTGGTTGACTTTTTGTGGTCCGCGGGATAAGGTCAAATGTTGTTCCGTTATTATTATTACATACACTAGTACTGTGCGTCATATTATAAGATCTTGTAGTCCTAGTAAAACCGTATCATGAACATAAACCACGTTACAACTTTGCGATCTGGTGAATGCAAATTTGTATTCATTCTGATAATCAACAGTTATGAACATTGAAGTTCAAACAGTGTTTTTTTAGGTATTTGATAAATATGTAATGATCGGATTTTACAATATATATTCTATACCTATTTATAGCCGGTTCTACGTATCATATTTTAATTTGCTACTTATTAACAATGCTTTTGAGATATTATCTTTAACTTCGCAATTCAAAATGTTAAAATATGTTTTTGGAGCATTAATCAAATAACTTTAGCAAACTGACTTATCTTAAACTTTTACTGCGGGCGAGATATTTCCGCGAAAAGTGTAGCAGTATTTGTTACAAGAAAGAGAAAGGGCGGAAAGGTAAGAATAAGAAAGGAGCAAAGTGGGACACCCTAGCTACCACCTCTCAAGAGAAAAGTAAAAGATGTTTGGGTCGCATCAACTGACGTGTACATTTATGAAAGCATCTCACCCTCTTCAATAAAGGTAAAGATTCCACACGGCATTCGTTTTGTAACCAGATATTCCGTAAAAGTATTTTTGTAGCAAGTTTTTGTGAAAGTATTATTTTAGCTGTAGTAACACGAGGCCGAAGGGAGTATGTTTTTATATTTTGATTAGGTACCATTGCCAAAGAATTCATCGTTTTCTACACTAAAATAACAACGTACTATACTTGTAAAATCTTGTCTGAGGTAGACCTAACTTTTTTTTTGCCTGATGGTTTTCATTCAATTCAACCTCCGTAAACATATGAATAAAATTCTTTTATTTGATTAATGGTAGTTCCATAAAAGTGGATATCGTTTTGTATTTATTGGCAGATTCACATATGCAAGCAATCTGATAGACCAAAAAGTGCAAAAATATGAATTCCCCATTTCAGACAAAAATGTACCTACCTGTCTCGTGCAACCGAGCTGAAAACTGTTAAATCGCTTCACCGGTTTAGTCATTGATTATAAATGTGTGAAAATATCAAAAGTACCTACATGACAACAAATAAAAAGTTATATGAAAACTTTAGTGGAAAAGATTTGATGTCACATTTAAACTTATATTGCTCAGGTGATACACACAATTTCGGAAATATCTTATTTGAACTTTATAAAGTTTTGAATAACCCTGTTAGAGTTTTAACACAGTTTTAGGTAAAAAACTATGCGATACGTACCCTATTTTGATGGAAATAACATTCGCGGCGCAAAACCAACACTTTTGACTTTCCAAAGGTAGGTAGACGAAAAATTCGTAATACAGTCCGAATATTGATAAATCCAAGCAATAAGTACGTGTATTTACTTGCAGTAAACCTGATGAACAGGCTATTTCTAAATCCGCGGAGTCCAGAACGAAAATATCGAAGAAAATGACAGTGCCACAGTTGAGAAGACGAACAGTCGCCAATGTTTTTGAATGTAGTTGACTCCAATCTACCCTGATATAGCTGACTATATCCTGTGCTCTAAAGCGCAAAATTTTATAAGTTCCTTTTATTTATGCTTTCAACATATTTTAAACCTACTGGAAGAAATGGGGTGATGCTTGTACAGCCCGTAATAGAGAATGTAATGCCTAGAAATTTCGGTACTCCATCTACTGTGACAATGGTCCCAGCACGTCCTTTCATTTACAGTATTCTGAGGAATTCCTATTAGTGAAGGTTGTTTTCTGTCGGATGGACCAAGGAGAGGCGAAATCATTTGAGCTCTTGGACTATACCTACGTAGGTAAGTTCAATGCTCTTCTTATAAAATATTTTGATTTTCCTTAAATATTGGACTGATACTAATTTGACCAACACATAATATGTATATTGATAGAGAATGTAATCTCAAGAAATTAATTGAATACGTAGCTAGTCCTATTGCAGTACCAATTCGTACACCCACGTTATATTGCGCGTGTTTACAATAGGATTTACCAATTAATTGAGTACAAAAAAGGTGACACACTTGAATTTGTATTATTCAATGTATTTTTTCTTTGATCCGATTCAACTGAAGCATGGCGTTCGATTTCACTCAAATTAATCGGAAACGTTTCTTCATCCGGATGTAACGGAAGTTGGAACCATAAAAAAGTTCTTTGTTAAATGAATGTAACTAAACCCCCGCCCGGCGCTCGAAAACAAAACTGTTAGCTTGAAACTCAGAGAAAACTATAAAATAGAAGCAGTGCAGAAAGCAAACAAAATGACGTCAGAGAAATATAGTCTCTTTCTATAGATATGGGCGCTCACAGCCAGAAACAGATACAGGAAAAAAAAACTGATAAAGTACAGGTAGCAAAAAAAGACATTTGCGTTTGATGTTACTGATTTTATCTTAAATTTCTTTTTTAGAGGTAAGCAGTGCCTGTTGTGTCCATTTTCTTTATGTTTTGTCCTGTAATGTTTCTTGTGTACAATAAACGGGTAAATAAAATAAATAAATACTGTAGGTATTTTGAATACCTATTTTACTGTAAAAAATTAAGCAGTTTGTTGAGTTTTATTTCCACTTCATTAGATTGCCATTTTATACACAAAATGTGCATGTGCAAATAGAATACTGGCCTTCACGCATCAATATATAATATAGTAGATATCAGTGTACTATTTGTAATTAAGTTTGGAAATAGAGAATTATCTTATCTTATCTTATATAATAATATTAAATTAATTTATTTCCGTCAAAAAGAAAGGTTTTTTTTAGCGTTTTATTAGTTTACAGGGCTCTCTCTGCCTTATCATTTGCGTTTTTCACTGAAGCTTAAAACGTTGAAAAGACTATAAAAACAAACGTAGCGTTTATTGTTATTGCAGTGTTCGACACGCCGGCGAAAAATTAACTTTTACCTCGCACCGGAGTTACAATGTCCAATTTGCAGTTGCAAAGCTCACTTCGATTACTATGTAGAGTTTTCCTCGGGGATATCTTAATCTTGATTTATACGAAAGGTGTAAACATTGTTACAGTGGCGAATGGTCCATACATGCCGATTCCTATCGGCTTCCCGTTCATAAATTAACAAATCCATACTGTCACATGAATCTACTTGTACTTCATTTTCGTTTTTGACTTCGGCCTACCTTCGTTTAAATGTTACCTTCGTTACTGGTAAACAATAAAACTATTCGCTACGTCTGCACACACAATTTATTCCCCTATTTTACCATTAAGCTGGCAATTCGATGGGGAAACGCTGCTGCTTTGGGGACCATCGTCCCATGGGGCGCCCTAGAGGACCTCTTTACTGCCTATACTAGGTCACCTGGCCTAAATTTTTTATCTCTCCACTGCTGCTGCTATTTTGTGTATGTAGAACACTATAGTTCTTACGGTTACTTTGATACGGTTTTTCTTATTTCATGGGTTTTCTATAATTACACGTTCCTAATTAATGATATTTTCATGTAAATTATTACAAGCCCTTAATCACGTTACTGTAGACTATGGGTATCGATCCTGTAGAACCACTTTTTAGCTAATTCTATCATTAATTTATAAAACGATCAGATAATGTAATACTGAAAATCTAAACGTTTGAAGACTAGGGAGCCTATATATGTATGTACTTAGTAAAAATAAAGAGGAGGGAAACTAATAAAAATAATAATTTCTGTAGGCAATGTGAAACCTACTTCATTAACTTACTACTAATTAGAATTTTTGTTTATTTGATAAAGTGGTAAGTATAGCTTAGAATGATCTAAGGTGTTAATAGGTATTAATTTTTTTTAAATTTTGTGTATGATCTTATAAGGGTGTTTAATGTATAAATAATGAAGAATTTATTATTACATTATTATAATTAGGGAAGTGTCCTGTCAGAATTAAAGCCAATATGATTAACCTGTGATATTGCGTGTCGCGCCCCACTGAGCGCGGCATCTTTGAAGCCTGCCGGTAAGCGCGTTAAATATTAATATTCTCAACTAGATTCACTGCAAACTTATGCTACTGCTGGATTAAGACGGGGTATAGGGGTTAATCGTATAGTCTTTGTATTTAATTTATTAGTTAACTAGCTGCCCGTCAGCGGTTTCACCCGCTGCAACCTTTATTCGCCAAGAGATGTCGCTGTTAGTTTTCGGCGAAAACGTTTAAAACGCGAATCGGCTCAGTCACGCCACCTATTTCAAAAATATTGGAAAATGCGTGATCCCGTGGGAATGAGACATTTTTCCGTGGTAAAAAGTATCCTATGTGTTATTCCAGATGCCCTTTTATATTTCTGCAAAGTTTCATGTCAATCTAATCAGCCGTTTTTGCGTGATGTCGTAACAAACACACACACAAACATCCGCCTTTATAATATTATTATAGTAGGAAGTAGGATATAATATAGGTACACGTTCCAATTCCAAATCCGTATAATAGTTATCCTGCCCTGTTATTTCCATATGCCCAAGGTAGACTGGGAGATAGCGCCTTTGGCGTGAGTCCGCCATTGTACAGTTGTGCATAAAGTTTAATAATAAGTAAATAAATTAAATCAAAACCGATAGTTTATCAGACTGAAGAGCACAAAAGTGTTGCTAGCATCATTTAGAATAAAGTGTCTCTAAAATGTAAAATACTTAAGTGATGCCAGAGCCTGCTGTTGACACTTCATGCTCTGGAAAGTAGAATAGTTCTTATGGGTTGACTTTCCTAGATTGTTCAGTCGGAGGGTGTTTTGAATCGAGTCTAACGTCCGATGCACAAAATAAATATTTAGAAAAAAAAAGGTAAGGAAATGCCGTACCAGGAAATGGACGTCTCGGAAATTTTACGGGTTTTACACATAAAGCTGAAATCATCCCCGATTTTATCAGTTTTTTTTTTAAGTAAGTTCATTTTGCTTATGTATTTGTTAAAGCTTTGCCTATTCCTCTCCAGTAAAAAGCTACCTAATCCTAGAATTTCCTGAAACAGCTGCTTAATATTCTGCGGTAAATTCGCTGTGAGCTTATGCCGTATTAAATGGAGGTGTTACGAACTATTACATAACATAACTTACTTGCACACATTAAGTTCCATAAATCATGGCGTCTAGACACTTGCACGAAATTTGGTGTTATCGCTGTTTGAACATTCTTTGATGTGGTCGAAACACATCTGCGTGCGTACAGTTCAGTCTCAAGTTTTGCAAAGAATGGTATTTATTATATTGGGTATAAGTATTGAATGATAACTCACGCGTAAAATCTTTGGTTTCATGTTCAACTAGGTACCTAGGTATGTACGTATTAGTAACAAATGAGAGTAAAAGTTCGGTCATGACTGTCTGGCAAGATAACTTCATTTAAAAAAACCTTTGATCAATCAATCCTAAAATTCCGTTATTTGACGCCGTTTCATACCTAAAGTCTCTTTTGACAAGAAATCATGATATTCTACAATTGATCGAATATCTCGGATTTCAAATATTTTTGCCGTCCTAGTTGTCATATTTCATGATCATGAAACAATCGAAAATTTCGCAACTGAAGTTAATGGGATCCAATCTAAATTGGCAGTAAAATCTAAATGAAAAATGAGTAAGCATTGATTTTCCAAACAGGAAAAAAAATGGCGATCCAAATCGAAATTGGAGCCAACAAGTCCGTTGTGCTTGGCTCGTAAATCATAGAGAGAACCCGGTTTAAAACAAAGCATATGGTCAATAAACAGACCCGGTCGAGTTTCAGCGTTCGAGTCCAACTTATTGCACGTAAAGTTGTCCGCTTTTCCTTTTGGGGCCATTTGGTTTACTAACTGCGTGATATACTTTTTAAAAATAGGTATAGTCAATGCTCTGAGCCGGTGATGTACTTACTATTTGGAATGTTATTTTATTTACTGACAAAGTCAATGAATAATGAACCGTAAGTGCATTAAAATCACTGTGAACGTAACTTGATCACAGTTGTTAGTTATGGAGATAGGATAATTTTGAAGAATAAATATAATACCTACCCATTAGGTATCGATTTTGAGCAGCCATAGTGTATTTAGTTTATGAAAATAAATAAGCCTGAGTTTTTTGCCGAAACTTCTTTAACATTAAAACTCCATTAAACATCAAACTTTCATAAGAAACTGTTGTATTGAGACGACCTTTAAATAAATAAACGTTAACTAAGTATAACAATTTGTCACTGTCAGCCCTCGCCAGTGTCCGAGAATCACAAAGGGATCAAACCTTAACCTTAGTTTAGAAAGTTTCACTGTGTATCATGTAGCCGTATCATTTTCTTGGTATGGGCCGTGAACTTCTCGATTCCATTCAGCAACTTCCTGAAAGGATACTACACTCATAAACTTCCAGGTAGGTGCTTGAGATTGTTGGAGGTAGTTTTCCTCATGTTGCTAGCTTCCTAAAGTGGCATTCCGATCGTAGGCCTCGTGTATAACTACGTGATCGTGTACCTACAAGATGGAGAATAGATTTCAAACCAACAATTCCGTTGAACGCTATATCAAATTGCATAGGTACATTCAAGAACAGTTACTGATACGATTACATCTGACCCATGTTTGATGTATCTGAAAATGTAAATATGTATTTATCATTTATTTGGATTTTATTGATGCTGGCTTTATGACTATTGATTTTTATACTCAGTTTCAAATTTGGCTCCAGTACAAGTAGCTGAGATTGCTGTTTACTCTGATGAGGCTATTTCCCAAATAAAAGCAGCATTGGTTATCTGAGTATGCTGAAATTGCACGACTGAATTAGATTAGACAGTGTCCATGAGTAATGTGCGAGCTGGGATATCTGTTCCCGATCTGCGTATAAATCAATGAGCTACCTCACTATGATTTACTTATAAAACTACCCATTTGTTCCCGAGAAGTCCGCGGTGAAATATATTCATATGAGGCAGTCCCACTGGGACCGCCTAAATGTCAACACAGGGAAAAACGGCTTGGTATGAACCGTTGGCCCTTTTGAATAACGAGAATGAAGGGTTCTTGAACAATCGAGTACTTATACATATTGTTTTTACCTTAGACCTAGGTGCTTTTAGGACCTAAAGTTCAGGTAGCGCTTGTCTTGAACTACTTACAATATAAGATTTTAATTTTGCGTGAGGTAACTATCGTAGGTAGTATCTACAGAAATAGGTACGTAGTGAACATTACTTGTATACAAAATATTTAAACATGAAAGCCATACTTTGCGAAATAGATAATAGGTAGTACCCGAACCCTAAACTATCTAAATCCTATTGTTCAGGTAATTAATTTCATTAAAGGTAGTTACGGTGTTAATTACTAGCTAGCCCATAAATAAGGTAGTCTAGGCTAGATGACTGAGAATTGTCTGAAATAAGTACCTACCTAGAAAATGTGAACAAAAACGGTTACGAGATTTCAGTAATTATTGAGTTTTTAGTGTTGAGCTTAGTTGAACGACCCGATGAACTTGGTGTCAGTGTTTTTAAAACAATACCGAGTATTACATACAAGTGATTTTTAAAAAAAATCCTCAACAGTCTCATTTATTCAAAAGCGGTGTTCAAAATAAGTACTACGCTAGGCACAGCTTCAACCCAAAAATATTGGTTACATTTAGGACGCCGCCTCCGCACCGAAACACGAAACAAAGTTTCCCTATACATCGCCATTAATCACTTCGGGAAGGTAGTCTGCCAATTGTACAATTGTATGGTTTCCAAATGATTCTTTGAAACGGTAAATGAGAGAGTTCTTTTCAATTTTTTATGTTATTGTTGCATTGTTAGCGAAATCCGGGATGATGTGTGTGGTTACTTTATTATTTTCTTTAATATAGGATTTACGATGTCAAAAATTTGCAGGCTTACGTTTAAGATCTGAACACGTTATTTTTGGTACTATTTAATGCTGAATCAATCAAATAGTAGAGTCATCTCAGTTTATACCATTATATGCAATATCACGCACAGTAAGCTATATAAAGATTAATCTAATAAAGTAATTTTCTACTTAATACCTAAAGTTACAGCGCCAATATTTCTTTGACTCACAGTCGTCGATCAAACAAACTCCATCAGACTTACAGTTTTATTGTTCGACCGGGATATTCTCGAACTCTTTTTGCAGAGGATTTCCCGGAATTTACTATTTTTAAAGGAAAATCTAGATCAGTTCCATGCAGTTCTGATTTCAAAAGCGTTTTATAGAGGGGATGAGAGCTTTCCATGAATCGAACAAGTAAATTTAAAATTCGTGGCTGAATCTTTTATGTAACTGCTCGAGCTGCCAAATTACAGTATTAACAACAGTAAATAGTCATTCCAATAACTGTCAGTATGGATGTCCAGTACTTACGGTGTCGATGTCTTAATTGGTAAGTCGAGGTTGCTGCCGATTGCCAATACGACATGTATAATTATTTAACACTACTACCTACTCGTCTATAAGGAGGTATAGATCTTTACCTTCCGGCCCGAACGGGACAGAAGATGCGTTGCTTGAAGGGAGGTAAGGATCTAACAAACATTGTCGAGGTTCAAAGTTGTGTTACAGTTTTATTACGTCTCGCGTTAATCCAGAATAAGCTTGTCTGTGAATTTAGTGGTGAATATTTGCTGCTCAACTCTACTCGCGCGGAGTGGTTGTTTTGCTTCGAAGACAGATACTACGCTCAGTGGGGCGCAAGCGTGACGCTTTGAACCACATTGTAAGGACACATACAAACTTCCTTAATTATAGGGTGAAATTTTACAAGTGACCGATAGCGAAAACTCAGAACCGGCTGGTGATAAGGAACAACTTTCCGCAAGGAACATAGGTAGAAATATCAAAAAGAATTTGGACCTCCCATATAAAATTGTCAGCTGATTTGAGTTACTATGGGAGGTAAAAATTTTTTTTTCATCTTACGACCTATGTTTCTTGGGGAAAGTTGGTCCTTATCACCAGCTGGTTCTGAGTTTTCGCTATCGGTTAGGTACTAGTAAAAATTCACCCTATATTATGTAGGTACAGTTGCAAGACTGGTTAATGATAAGTTAATTATGTATAGGTAGATACCTATAAATATGTGTTAAGAGGGAAATAAGGAGACGGAGAGCGGACAGGACCGTTAGCACACTACTGGCATCTTACTTACATATACGCGAATAATAATAAAAATCTGGTAGCCTATAAGAACTCACTATTATTCATGATGCACAGATTTAATGTAGATACCTGCAATAAAGTATGAAAGAGACTATCCCCATAAGATAGGTATTTCATTTAAAAAAATTCGGGCGCATCTGATTCCAAAGTTAAATAAATTTAAATTATTCTAAATTCTCTTGAAAATAAATTCGCTTCTTTGATCTCGTCTCCAAAATTTGACTTCGAAACAACAGGAAAAGGTGAAGAGTAAAATTATTCTGCCAAAGTTTTCTCACTTGGTTTCGATGAAAAGAGTGTTGACAAAAGTTTTGTCGCAGTGGTTACTCCCAAAAGACTGTGCCCCGGCTCTTTGACCCGTCGGATAGAAAACAACCTTCTCTAATGGAAATTCCTCCAAATACTGTAAATGAAAGGACGTGCCGGGAAGGATGCTGCTCCTACATTCATCTGGGTACCACTGATTTAGCTAGAACTTGTTTTTCGTTATAATAAAATGTAATAGGGTAGGTATAATTTCAGGATGTGTTCTAGGTAGGTAGGTCAACTTAAGTACCTACCTTCCTATTACTAAATACGTCCAACAATTCTCTCTTTGCTTTTTGTAGGTATTTAGATTGATTCAGCTACCTTCGTCATTTTATGTCATGTCGAGGGCAAGCACAAATTCATTTAATTCATCATGGAACAAACGAATTGTTGAGTTTCACTTCACTTAGCAAGAAAAAAAAGTTCATTAGGATACGGGAACCCCGGAGTAGATAAGTACTAGGTATTCTGTGCCCGGGGCTTCTCGTAGTATTGGCTCCTGGCTCATCCTCCCCAACTGTAGGAAGAGCTGTTTGTTAAACAACGCTTAGACAGAAACTGGAAGTCTTTGTCTATGCTTTTGTAGTCTTTGCTTCAGCTGTTTCCATGTTCTTCGTAGACTTTTATTCCGACATAAACTCCATCAGTTGCTAAATGATATTTCGGTTTAAAATAAATTTTAACATTTACTACTTATTTAATTAAAAATATTTGCCCACCTATCTGGTAATATCTACCTACTCTTTATGTATTACTTTTTAATTTAGGTAGGTAGGTTAGGTATGGGATAAAATTTCTCCTATAAAACAAGAGCCGCCCGTGGCTTCGTTGACACGGATTTCCGAGTTTTCATTAAACAGGCACCTCTAATAATGCCATAACAGACATGTGGGTACGCATCAAGCAGGTAGGTACCCAAGATTTGAATTTAATTTTCAATTAATACTACATATTTACAATAGCGTGTATGTTCGAATTACTGTGCTTAAGTATTTCAATGTCTAGAAATAATTATTTAGTGCTTATCATAGATATATTATGTAGATACATGAGTTACGTCTTCTAAGTTAGCAATTAAGTAGATATGCGCTATAAGCTCGTGACCAGGTGGTTCATTAGTTTATTAGTAGATCGGAAGGGATAACCTTCACACATTTCATGATATTACAAACTGTAACATCATTTTGGGGTAAGGGTTGGCTGAGGATTCACCTAGGATAGAGATACAAAATAACTAAGTGACGGCTAAAAATATATTCAAACTTATATGTCTACTTTCAAAATCGAATGTAATGTAACTTTGATGTTATTTTTAAACATCATTAATAGGGACAATTAAATTAGGAACATAACGCACACAATCCTAATTCAAAATATAGAAACACCTATGATCATCAACAATTATTTAAAGCACATTTGTTTTATAAGAGTAATGAGTATTTTACTAATATAAAATCCTATGTATTAAGACTCATATAAAACAGACGGTTTGGGAGCAGTTTAGCAGCGAATTCGTTGCGGATGCGCAACGAAAGGCCTTTAAAAAAACTCAATGAATGTCTTGAAAATTTTACCTGCTCACAAATCCAAGATACCTATACCTATCCACTTATATCTAGTTATTTGCAGGTAAAATTTTCAAGACATTCATTGAGTTTTTTTAAAGGCCTTTCGTTGCGCATGCGCAACGAATTCGCTGCTAAACTGCTCCCAAACCGATTATGTGAACACCCTTTGACTGACCCAACTGACGTTCCGCCATGTAAACATGATTCACTTATAAGGCGCGCACACTTACAACCAACCAATCACAGCACGGCGCGTTTGGCGCGAAATTTAAATTCATCGAAGTGTGCGTTTCTAGGACAAACAGGGTGCACTTTTTGCGTTTCGTTTTTTTTAGTTAAATGCAGTTTTCTCGAAAACTAGCGTGTAGATTTCTTTAAAAATTTGCCTAGTACATGCTTATATTTTATTTGATCTGCCCCTAAAATATTTGCAGTGAATTTAATAGGACCTTATATTTGAGAACGAAGTCCTATATCTTTGATGATATTTTGTATTTACTGTTTAACATAAAATAAATAATGCCCAGTCCATGTCAAAGTTCATCATCGATTTCTCTATGACTGGTCAGGTTAGAGAGGTAAAGGTGCGATCGGCCGCCGCCCTAAGGCAACCCTATGGACGCTGCAGCTTCTTCACACTTTTTTTCAGTTTCTGGCACCTCGTACAGCCTGGACAGCGCGTACATGGTCATCTCCTTGTAGGACATCAGAAACATACTTCATTTAAGAACGAAGTTCTATATCTTTGATAATGTTTTGTTACCTATATAGTGTTAAACATAAAAATTTAATTTTCTAAATAATACCCAAAATCCACGTCAAAGTTCATCGTCGATTTCTCTCTGACTGGTCAGGTTAGTGAGGTACAGGTGCGATCGGCCGCCGCCCTTGGGGAACCCTATAGATGCTGCAGCTTCTTCACACTCTTTTTCAGTTTCTGGCACCTCGTACAGCCTGGACAGCGCGTACATGGTCATCTCATCGCAGGAGATCAGAAAGATAATCTATTTGAGAACGAAGTCCTAAATCTTTGATGATGTTTTGTATTTTTTGTTTAACATAAAATTATGAATAATACCCAAAATCCACGTCAAAGTTCATCGTCGATTTCTCTCTGACTGGTCAGGTTAGAGAGGTACAGGTGCGATCGGCCGCCGCCCTTGCGGAACCCTATGGACGCTGCAGCTTCTTCACACTCCTTCTCTGTCTCCGGTACCTCGTACAGCCTGGACAGCGCGTACATGGTCATCTTCTCGCAGGAGATCAGAAACATACTTCATTTAAGAACGAAGTCCTATATTGATGGTGTTTGGTATTTACTGTATAACATAAAATATCATTTTCATCAATTATGCTCAAATCCACGTCAAAGTTCATCATCGATTTCTCTCTGACTGGTCAGGTTAGAGAGGTATAGGTGCGATCGGCCGCCGCCCTTGGGGAACCCTATAGATGCTGCAGCTTCTTCACACTCTTTTTCAGTTTCTGGCACCTCGTACAGTCTGGACAGCGCGTACATGGTCATCTCCTCGCATGGCATCAGAAACATGTTTGAGAACAAATTCCTAAATCTTTGATGATGTTTCGTATTTATAGTTCAACAAAAAAATTAATTTTCATCAATTATGCCCAAATCCACGTCAAAGTTCATCATCGATTTCTCTCTGACTGGTCAGGTTAGAGAGGTACAGGTGCGATCGGCCGCCGCCCTTGGGGAACCCTATAGATCTGCAGCTTCTTCACACACTTTTTCAGTTTCCGACACCTCGTACAGCCTGGACAGTGCGTACATGGTCCTCTCCTCGCAGGACATCAGAAATAAAGTCCTATATCTTAGATGATGTTTTGTATTAATAATGACCATAATCCACGTCAAAGTTCATCGTCGATTTCTCTCTTACTGGTCAGGTTAGAGAGGTACAGGTGCGATCGGCCGCCGCCCTTGGGGAACCCTATAGATGCTGCAGCTTCTTCACACTCTTTTTCCGTCTCCGGCACTTCATACAGCCTGGACAGCGCATACATGGTCATCTCTTCGCAGGACATCATGCCGATGTACCGGCCCACCATCTTCAAACGGATGTCAGCTAGCTTCACTCGTGGGATTGGGTGCGGCCGAACTGAAAACCAATGAGTGTGTTAAGATTATCATCGGTACCTTATCGTTTAATAAGTACGTAATATTTTTTTCTACATAAAATTAATTAATGTCACCTTTATTTGGGGGAGATAAAGTGTTAAATATGTCAGGTTGTCTAGTTTAAGTATTAAATGCCATTGTGTGTTAGTTTAGGTACATTGTAAGTATAATCTTAGTACGATGCGAAAGCTTTTATGCATATAAAAGCTATGGAAAGTAGAAGGAAAATGTTCTTGACATTATTAAGTAAGAACGTCATTAAGCTGCCCGAATTCGGTTGAAGCCTCCATACTGATCCTGACCTTATCTTTTTTAATTGAATTAAAACCCGCTGAGTTTGACGCAGGATCTGGGTCAAACAAAGATCCGACTCGAATTTGGAATGTCATTGCGTTGTAAGCTGCCAAGATTAACGATTGTTGGTCGGAGCTATTCCCCGTCCTGGATAGGGCATGTAAGTACTTAACATCGGAAGCGGAAGGTCCTCTAAATCGTTTTCGATTTCCGATTGGAGGTCAAATCCGGAAGCTCGGCTTTAAAATCCGAATTTGATCACCTTTACATAATAATAGGTACCATAAATGTTTTGTACAGGATGTAAAAAAATCAACTGCAAATATTTTAAGGGGTGAACCAGCCCGTGAAACTGAACAACATTCCCCAAGGAACATAGGTCGAAATATGAAAAAAAAATTTGGGCCTACCATACAAAATGTACCAGCCGGCCGTCAGTTTCGCGGGTTGATTCGCCCCTTAAAATATTTGCAGTCGATTTTTTTACACCTTATAATATTTTTTGATTTTGGATTTTCACAAAGTCATTTTGATGGGTATTTGCGAATGAATTGCTTGCTTAAGTTATATTCTTTTTAATGGTATATCCTGAAAACAATAAAAAAAATTGGAAGACATCCAAATCATCTCGTTTTACCTAAACCGTTTATGCCTATTTAACTATTTTTAAGCTCTGAAAACCGGAATTCAAATATCGGTAAAATCAGTCCAATATTTAGGTTTCTAGAAATCCCGGGATTCCGGTTTCCAACCCCTATTCCTGCAGAGTGTAAACGAGGCCTACGGTTGGAATGCCACTTCACAAGCAACATTATGAATGAGGAAAACGAGCTTTAACATACTCGTAACAGTAACTATCCAAGTTAAGTGCAATCTGCATTTAGGAACTAGGGAAAGGCAACAAAGACGAATATACTTGGCACAATAACAAATAATTTAGAACCCATCTGAACTTTTTTAGTCTCATAGGTAAGTTTATACAGGGTGGTACCTAACGGGGTCAAACTGAATAAATACCCAAAGAACATAAGCTGAATCATTAAAAATAAGCAATTCTTTGGGTAGCGTAAGTAGAAAATTGCTCTTTCGTAGAAAATCTCTCTCTCTCTCTTTTCGTGTGGGACATCATCTTCCTGCCCTTATCCCAATTACCTGGGGTCGGCGCAACACGTTTCGTTGAACACAAAATCGTGTTGCAAAAGGATTTGGCTGAATTTTACGACCGGCCGCCTACCAGACGTCAACCCTCCTTGGGAATGCTTTTGTGGTGAATTAACCGCCGGGACATTGATTGAAAATTGATTTTTATGAATGGGAGGTCCAATACTTTTTATATACCTACTTCGTCCAAATCCTTGGGAAAAATTTGGTCGGTGGAGTTTAGCATTTTGGGAAAAGTCGGTTGGTCGATACCTCGCTGTAAATTACTTATTTACTTAGAAGCGGATTTGTAATAGTTATTGAAAATGATTTAAACTTTCCATAATTTACCTCCAGTTTACAACACGAAAACTCCATTAGGTGCCTAACTACCTTCCTCCACGTCCATTGAAACAAATACGTTTAACTTTTTACCCGACTGCCTGGAGGTAATGAGAAAGCATTTAAGAGTTCAAGGTGGCGTCGAGTTGAGAACAGTAACAGTTACGGTCATTAGTAAGGAACGTGGCGAAAAAATGCTTAGTACGAGAGGTGTAATATTGTTGTGATTGTGAGTGAAGGCAGTGGGAGCGGAAGCGGAAGCGGGGGCGGAAATGGCGCACGAGCGGGAGCGGGCCACGGCCATGTTTTCGCACCTTTATTGCGCTATTTGATGTGCACCTCCCGCCCTGTGATGAGTACAAGCCACGCCAAGGTCACGTCGTGAAGTTCGGAAAGATTTTATATTTGGTCCGGTGCAGATATTGACGATTGCGGTGGTGCTATGCAATAGAAGTACGTTGATTCTTTTGCCGCCCGAGGAAGATAAGTGGAATAAGTGGGTTACTTTTTTTTACTCTAGGATATTTTGTGTAACGATTTTATGTCTGCCCAAGAACCGAACACTACACACGAGTACCTAAACCATCTACACCAAATCAGATAGAAACAAATTGACTCGTTCAGCCGAACAAAACCAATTGGGAGATCCAAAACAATTTGTGTTTTGTCCGTCTACCTATGTTTTTCAGGTTTGGAAGTTGTTCAGTTTTATGGACTGATTTGCCCCGACAAATAGGAGTACGCGCGGTAAGCCAACTTGCGCGTTTTGTAAACCGGCGCGATTCGCCAACTCGCTTTCTGCCGACTGGCGCGCTAGGCCTACTTACGCGATTCGCCGACTGCGCGGTTAGCAAACTGTCATGATGTACAGTGAACATATAATAGTTTATGGATCTGTTTTATTGTACAAAAGAAAATTTAATACGAGAACGTAATATGCAGATTTTTTATATCCTGTACTAAATTTGCAGCCTAATGTCACAAAACGTCCCGCGCGCGGTCTCTCTAATTTGTGATAATATTCACCTACTTACATACTTACTTTATAAAGTACCTACTCACTCGCGCGATTTAATTTCACAGTTCTGCACTAACATTTCTTACACAAATAGGAGTTGTGACTGCGTATTCATAAACATCCACAAACCTTGCAAGCAAACTTCGCCGGGCGCGCCGTCAGCCAAATATTTGTAGCATGTATTGTTGCTGGTTTAATTAGTGTGGTCTAGAACCCACTGAATGTCTTTGTTTGTGTTCATTACGAGATTCCATCATGTTTTACCGCAAATGCCAACACAAAGACGGGAGCCGTGGTGGTCGTAAGCAGCTTTATTGCTCCTGCTATCAGAACTATTGTATCTGGTGTAGTACTGTAGTGTAGTACCTAGGTGGGTCTGTTTACCTATGCATACTTATTTGTTGTAGTAAAGAACTACCTGAAGACTGATTTATATTTAGCACCTACCTAAATGAAAAAGACGCAACTCCAGATTCGCACAATTTTCCAAATCCAGCAATTTAATGTATCTATTCATTGTCGATCTATGTCGTAGCTCTACAAATGGAGGGCTACTTTTGCCTCGTTGCTCAAAGTTGACCACGTCTGGAAGGCTCAAGGCGTGCCCTGGTACAGCAGAAGAATCATCAGTGCAGATCGGCTGCGTCAGGCTACGGTACTTTGGACTAGAGCTACCATATCTACTTAAAAGTATGCTGCTTACATTCACATTAGAGAGTAACTTCTCTTCGTTGCTCCATCTTGACAATTGATCGGAAGGCACCTGAATAGCTCTGGGACAGTAGCAGGATCATCACCCCAGGTTTCGACTCCATAAGCAGCGTCGCGGGACGCTAAAGAACCTTAGATTCAATTTTAGTAGTCAGATGGAAATACATGAGAGAATACCTTCGCCTCGTTGCTCCATCTTGATCACGGCTCGGAAGGCTCCAGGCGTGCCCTGGTACAGAAGGAGGATCATCACCCCAGGTCTTGGCTCCATCAGCAGGGTCGCGTGACGCCAGGGGATCTGGGGAGCGAGTTCTGGCTCCGCTGCCTCTAACACTACCCGAAACCTTTCAAGCCTCTGAAACCAGATAACAGCTAAAAAAACATATTTGATTTAATAATATATTCGTGGAAATTATGAAGCATTGAATCGTGATTTAACAACAATAGTTAGTTAACTGAACTCTGAAAATGTACCTAGTTTGATTCATAAAATTGTTTGTACCAATATCAAAATCATAAAATAAATGTATTACTTTAGTACATAGATACCTACATAATCCAACTAGTAATAGTAGTACAGGATTATCAGAGTCTGTATCAATTTAGCCGACTTCATATCGAGTATTAGCCACTTTATTATAATTGGATTTTTTCCCACGTCCAACCAATATCCCGAACGTAGATATAAAAGGTCAGCAAAATAACACTCCCAATTTTGTTACCTGTTTCGCTGGCAGCGAGAAAATTATAGGGTACACTTCTGAGTTATTAGCCCAGAAGTAGAAGATTTTCCACATGGAATCGAGAGTCATGTAGGGGTCGAAGTGCGCGCCTCGTTCGAATTCCTCGCAGGTGTGCCCGTATGGGTTCCACTTTGACTTCGGCTGGCTGCCGGCGCGCCCCGCCAGCCCCGCCAGACCGAGCAAAACAATTTCGAATATCCAGATCCACGTAAACATTCTCTTGTTGCCATTCGGCTAGTAATTTCACCGATGTTTACATACGCGGCCTTTTATAGTGCAGTGCAGCGCATAGAGAGGCTACCTATTCCGAAGGTATCTATCTATGAAAGTGAAAATTTCTTTTGAGATTGTTTTCTTCGATCTTTTCCTACGTGTCCAGTATTTCCTGCAAGAAACTAAATGAGATATGTGGCTTATATGCCTTATAGTGCAGTGCAGCGCATACAGTAGTTACATTATCAGAAGGCTAAGAGTACCTAATGAAAGTCTTTACAGTTTCTTTGCATCGCTCTCTCTCGCCGCGTCCAATAATTTCTGCAAGAAACCAGATAAGTTTTTCTAATGAAATGGTGGCTTATTAAAAACCACCCGTAAGCTTTAAATGGGAATTCATATTTTCTTTTTGTATATGGAACGGTAATAGTACTTACATGAAAATTTTACTTACTTTTTATACAAACAGACCTTCAATTACGTACTTACGACTGTCGTGAACGTAAAACGACTTAAAAGAGCGTATAAATGTCATCTAAATCTTGTGTATTATTGTTGTGGAATATGAAGATCTTGGCCACAATCTTGGCATTTGATCCTTACTTTTGCCTCCGAAAAGAAACTTGCAGCAAAATCAAAAATACACTAATTTATTGCTTAGCACAGCTCTAATTATGAAAAAAAAAAATGTTCTATGTCTATTTACTAAATCGGTTTTAGGAATTTACAACAAGCAATCAAAGTTCCGTCGGAAATGCAATACGAAGAGAGACTTACCGTATTTAACTGTAATAAAATTAGGGAAACAATAGAATAAGTCCGGCTCTGTAGGGCCATTTGCGAGATTTTATTGCCCCTCTCTTTAGGCCTCTCCCGGGGGACCCTACATCGCGACCCCCCACGTAATATTAGTGCGATGAAAGTACACTTTACTATTCACTGCTTTTACGATCTAGGAAATTGTTTACAACGTGTAAAGAGAGTCACATAACGTCGCATCTCTCCCTTGAATGTTTCAACCGTTATTAAAATATTATACGACGTAAGCAAAGCATGTCTTCTTACTTTTTGCCTTTCTACTTAAGTATATTTTCATAAACAAGCCAGGCATGCATTCTCCTTTTTATTTCAACATAGGTTGCTTTACTTTCAGTAACAACTATAAAAAAATGTATTACGCATAATGAACTTAAATATTTGTGGGAGACTCCTATTCCAAAATGAGAATGCGAACGGAACAGCTCGGCTAAAAGTAAGCCGGAAAATATTTTTATCAATGTGAGGTTCGATAGCTTACACTATCTATAATCCAATCGTTATCTGCTAGCAGATTTCTCTATTGCATCCGATCGATATTTAATCTTGAAGACGATTTTATCTTGCTTTAGCATTTACCTATCATAGGCGTGACTTGCTTTGTTAGGTAATAGAATTAAGACTGTCTAATTTGTTGAATCGAAATACACAATCGGAGCATATCATTTTCAGATTTTCGGATTATGTGAAATATGACATCAAAGATAATAGTTATTCCGGACATGTCATATTTCATACACTTGTTTATAAACAACACATTTTCTTAAATTTATCCTTTCAAATGATAGTTCCTGTAGCAAAGTCATCAAATAATATAAAAACGGAAAAATACAATAAATTTTCTTTCAAATTATTCTAACGATTTCCTACTCGATCGCTATTATACCTGACTATTGAATCTAGAAGTTGGCGACGATTTTTACCTTGCTATAGCATTTATCACAGGCGCAGTGGAGTAGGTAGGAGAGTAATTCGCATTGGAGATTCCTGCGCGCCTCGGGCCGTAAAACACGTCCTGTGTACTAGATACTGAACTGTTCGTGCTGAGAACTAGAGCACAGTTTCAGTGACACTACTATTGGAGAATTAGTTCTTTGAACTGACCAATTCTACCACGCCGTAGGCGTAACGTTGGTGAAGTTTTCTAAATGTATCACTCGCTATGAACAGCTGAAGCGAGACTGGGCAGGGCATGTCGCATGCATCCCGACAGATAGGCTTTAATAGCCATAAAATAGTTGTCGTCGTCTTTGTTGCCCTAGCTAGGAAGAGATAGCGAGACGACATAGAAGCCAAAACTGGCATTTGTAGGCCCAGGACCGAGACGGGTGGCGTAAATGAAGGCAGGTCTTTTCTCTGCAATGAACAGGCGACATTAATAAACCTCTTTCACAGTAAGTAATCGCGGAATAGGTATCTAATTCGTGGAATACATCCTTTACACTTGATCCAACGAAGACTGACATCGTACGTATTTATAGGTAATTATAATAGTTCCTAGCATAAATAAGTTAGTAATCTAAGAAAATACCATAAATAGGCAAATATATGTTCTCTAAGTAAAAAATACCTACCTACCTAGTTAAGTTTCTTAATTATATTGAGCCAGTAACTAGGTACTGACTACATTTTGTTTCATTCTTCGTAAAATTTTAGTAAAGTTCGTTTCTTTTCAGACTTTACATAAAATTGTTAGAATGAGAAGTATAAATGAGTACTTAAAAGTTACGTAAATATCTAGTTACTTAATTGAAAATTGATTGAATCCCGTAGCAGTGGTAGGAGGCATCTGAAAATGCCAGATGAGTTAGGTAAATTCAATTTTCTTCATTGTTTACCTACGAAATGAAACACCTCAGCATTTTCCACTTGAAAAAACAATTTCGAATTTCTGATTTTCATAGAAACAAAAAATATCGTGGGTTGAAAGTCGTGGGTTAGATTTCTGCTCGTGTGAAATTTTTGATATGTTTTCTTGCGAGGAAAATGACAAACACGATTATCAACTACAAAGAAACACACATAACGTCTGTTGGTGCGTTACTTTTGTGCAGCGCTATTGGTTGCGTTCAAAAATACGATTTTCACCTTATTTTCATACAAATACGGTTTATGTCAAACGGTTTGACAGACGCATCCGCTAGTGCAAAAATATCGCACAACGCTGCGTCGACGGATGCTCATGTCAAATATAATTTACCATATCACATTACATTTCATATTTGTATGATAATTATGAGAATAAGGTCAAATTTCGTTTTGTCCCAACGCATGCGTTACGCAGCGCAAAAATTACGCACAAGCGGACGTGACCTGTTTTTCGCGCTTAAATTTTTTAATCTAAGCTAAAACCTAAAATAATTTCTACACCATACCTAACCAATAACTTTCAGTAGTTTTACATTCGACTCACATCCGAGACGAAGCGAAATCATTTCGAAAAATTTCCCACAAAAAGAACATTGTGTTCTACAAAACGTGCTGGCGGTGGTTCGATTCGACTTTATGTCGGATCAAAGGGGTCGGGCGCGATGACAGCCGCGTGCGTGATTCGATTTACTTTCTACCTGCATGTGACAAAAGATATTTTACGAATGCTTGGATAGAGTTACCGGTACCCCACGCCGGTAGTAGGTACAGGGGGTTGGAAAAATTATGCGTTTATTTTTAAGTGGTGAACCGTTCTTTAATTTTTTATATCATTAAGTGTTTTAAGTAACACTTTCCTAAATCATTCTGAACGTAGGTTAAAACAATATTTATAAAAACTACCTCTGAAGTTCTGTTGGATGAAGAACTGAGACTGAAGATATTTTACCAAGAAATAATTATGAAAAATAAAATACTGATAGAAGGATCGAGATTGATTTTCTTGGAATTTTCTCCTTGTGTTTAAAGGCAGGTAGATAAAACACCTTCCTAAGCCGGTCTACATGTAGCTGGGTAAGCATGAAGGTAGCTATATATTCTTGTTCGAGTTCCAGTTCTAGGAAGACCGTCTGCAGTGTGCGCAGCGTCCAGGGATTACATAACGTACAATCATCAACATAAACAACAATATTTTATTCAATATACCCACACTATCGAACACCTAGCGCAGCCTCTAGATTCCCA
Source organism: Phthorimaea operculella (assembly GCA_024500475.1). Classification (NCBI taxonomy): domain Eukaryota; kingdom Metazoa; phylum Arthropoda; class Insecta; order Lepidoptera; family Gelechiidae; genus Phthorimaea; species Phthorimaea operculella. The sequence continues at coordinate 1,869,812 of JANFCV010000037.1, read as the reverse complement.
TATTTTCAAATGGATTGTTGCAGTGCTTTTTCAATATTCAGCCTGGTTGTTTAAACTGAGAAATTGGATTGGAGAACCGAAAGATTGGCAAAAAATGAAATCTTGCCAATCTCGAATAGGAAAAAGGTACATAAATAGCTTTCGTAGCAATGCTTTAGGCAGAAAAAGTTAGCACTGATTTCTTGGAAAGCTTGTGCCGTAGTTGTGCTTCGTTTGCGTTTATTTTTGTTGGCACAGTGGTATGAGGTAATCAAGTAGACATTTGTTTTGAGTTTTAGGGCATTCTTTGTTCTGAATAATGCTGAAAGTAAAAACTTATAAGGGTTCAGACAAAGGTTTTGAGGTCTGAAATTAGTCTTAAGATCCATAAGGGTAAGACGAGTGAGAACTTGTCAGTGAATTACTTTGTGAGATTGCTCTATGTTTGTTTAAGACTTTGTAGGCTGAACCAGGTAAGGATTGAGCATAAAAAGGATCTTTTTCTAAAAATTTTCGATATTCCTAAAAATGACTGGCAGGCATCACATCAAATACAGGTGTTATTAAGGATAAGCACCAAGTACCAACCAACCCAACAACTGTTATTTTATTACCTACGCAATTTATACGAGTACCTAGTCATGTTGCAGTTCGTTGTGCACCAGCTACTCTGTCTGTATCCACGATGGCACAATTGAAATGCAATTCAATTTGGGCGCAAAATAATCTCATTTAACAGTTTAGACTTGGGAAGCGAACTGTAACTCTCTCGTGCGAAATTCATATTGTATCAAGGCTTCAGTAGTTAACCTGGCGGTGGATAGACGTAATTGACTTGCATGAGGCAGCTATTGTGATTTGTGCTCCAGTTCTAATGCTACGAACAGTCGGACTATCTAATAGAAAAAATATGGCCTACTGCGGTTCATAAAATTGTGGTACGATATGTTTTGACGCTATCGGTAATAGGGTTTCCACAATTTGATTTTTATTGACTGTAAACGTGGCGAGTTTTAACTTTGTTTCGGACTCTTCAAAAATAAATAATAGGTTCCTTCCTCTGTTAGGTAGTAGGGTTTATGACTTATATTGATAATTTAAATATTTTAGATACCTAATTGGTACCAAAGAATGCACCTACCTATCCATTAATTTAGAGAATACAAATATATCACCCTAATGAAATTTCATGCCCTGGAGCTGTATGTTATAATATCCCTAATTACTATGGGGTATTGTAGTTGGTCAAAACTTTAGTCAAGCTTAGTTCAAAGCGCAAATCTAGTTAAATGCGGAGATTGTACCATAAAAAATATGTATGTAAGAAATGTATTTACCTAGACAGAAAAACGACACCCAGTGGACATATCTATCCACATAAGTATGAAACATTGTTATCTAGTAGGTATAGTATCACCTTCTCTTGTAAAAGGTCGCGGGATGTGTTTGTTGACGCATCGGCGATCGATATGCACGGCGGAGGTTAAGTAAACAGCGTGATATAGAACAACAAACTCCGGTTTTATTGTGGTTAAGGTATGAGGAAGATTTTCAACACAAATCGTAGGTAACTTCCAATTAATAAAAATTATTATTACCACGTGTAAGACTCTATCCGCACAGCGATATTATTTCGCGCGATTTTTTTCCTCGCTTTTTTGTAACACGATCGTATGTCCGCACTGACGGAAAAAATATCGCTAGTTTTTTCATACAAAATAAAATATCGCGCGAGAAATAATCGCGTTACCCGAATCAAATTGGCTGTGCGGACAGAGCCCTAATATTTAAGGGTCATTTCAGAAACTTTGTGTATTTATCACTGTGGTGTCTGGCTCATGTATCTCTAAAAAGATATGAGATAGCACATAAACTTCATAGGTTATTATTATTATACTACACCCAAATTGGTTTTCATTATTAGTAACTTTACTGATAAAGTTAGAATATTTTGGTTTTTCAGATACCTTTTTCTTTAAAACATGCAATTTTAATTAACAGACAATTACAATTTCATAATCAAAATATTTACTCTAATTTTGATCTAGAATTTATTTACATTGGTGGTTTTTAGGTAGGTGTTTGACAGAGCAGGTATTTGAAAAAGTGTTCTTTTAAGATGCGTGTTACTAATTTTAATAAAAATGTAAATAAGAAAATAACATAGGAAGGCGGACACTGCAGGTAATGATTTCATCAAATCGGTCAAAAACTTTGTATGTGGGGTTTAACAAAGAGATGTCACAGCATGTTGCAATACCATTAAACAACAAGCAAGCTAAAAGGAATTAGGTCAATTTCTTCTTGAATACCATCCATATAGCTGTGTAGCGTTGAGAACTTGCCAAATTGTATTATTACTATAGTGACTGCTACACGTTTCGAACGATTTTTCTAACGAAACTTGTGCCGTGCCAATGACCGATAGCATTGCTATAAGTACTCACAGCACAGATAATTTTTATTCCATCTACATAATTATATAGAGTCATTTATCAATAAATAATTAAATGAGCAAATAAATAAAAAACAACCTATAGGTATTAAAATAATTGCTGTTCTCTTTGAAACCTCAATAACGTTGAAAAGTAAAAGACACCATCATTTCTTATTATTTCTGCTGATATTTTGACCTTCGATTTGGTTTTTTCTTTACACAAACATGTCAATAAGTGTCTACAGACGGACAGACTGACAAAGTTGGTAAAATGATAAGCGTTATAGTCGGCCCAAAAAATCCTAAAAATATCTTCAAAAACAAATAAAAAATGTTATCGCCATAAGTACCAAGTTAGCTAGATAACTGTTTTGTACTAAAGAGTTGTACATATTAGCATTGTCTGTCGTTAAGTACAGCTGCCGAATCTCTAATTACAAGATAAGCTGGTGTACATAACCTAAGCTCTATCTCTATAGGCGAGAAACACACGTAAAGTCCATTTCTGCGTTATTATTGCAGCGTTCTCGCAAGCAATGCAATTTTACACCTTATTTTCATACAAATACGGTTAAGCCTAATACCGTTAAGCCTAACGGTTTGACAGACGCATCCATCGACGAAGTTTTGTGCGATGCGCAGCGCTAGCGGATGGGTCTGTCAAAACGTTTTCGTATTGAATTGAAATAATAGTTGATATTCGCATTGTCCTAGCGCATGCTATATGCAACGCAAAAATAACATTAAACGGACGTTACATGTGCTTTCCCTAATGTACGGTCCAGTGCAGGTAAACTTGCACGGAGCACTCTCGCCTTTTGTGATCGATGGAAACATATATTGTTGACCACGTGACTGACCGTATACCTACTCAAATAATTGATTTCCTCACGCAGACCGAGTGTGTTCGTTCGATAAGGTCCGTATTCCACTGCGACAACACAGATAAAAGAAGGTATTTGAATGTAGAGTTTTTTTTACCCGACACGTGTATGGCTAATCCAATCAAAACATTAGAACCTTATTATTAGAACTAAATCGCACGTCAAATATATATGACAAATTGACAAACTGAATATTGGGTAGGATATTTATTAAAAGAGAGGGAAAAACATGAAGTGTATACTATTAAATCAAATTTTACGTAAAGATGTTTGTTTTTAAATTTTGCATTTGCAATTATTACAATCAGTAAAAAAGGTTATTATTACCTAGTAGGTAGATACTAGATACAGAGATGGTGCGTAAAGAAGAAATACTATTCTTACTCAAGTTTTTATTTTTATTTTAGTACCTATTCTTTGTACGCAAATAAAAAAAATCTTTAGAAAAATATTATTTTTACTAGGATATAATAGGCCAATGACCGCTGAAGGTTAATTTAATTCCACTATTTTATTATCAGTTGCTGAGCGAGCGTAGGTACGTAGGTACTAAGCCAGAAACGCGCGTTTTGGTGGATGCTCGCAAGTGCGTTGCTCCGAGTTGATAACTCTAATAATATCTCCCAAGTCTCGACTCGCACCACGAGCCAATCGCCGGCCACCATGCAGTGCACACTGTTTCCACTATATCCACAAAACCGACAAAAACAAAACCGCGGAAAATCTCCCTAAAAGCTCAGCGCGGAACTCCCACAAACCGACAGATAGGCAGCCATTAGCCAAATGATCTTCAATGATGAATAAAGAGCCCATACACTTTACCTTTCTAAATTCAATTTTCTCCGCTCCTCCTGTCTTTGAATTTAATGTCTTAGAAGTGACCTCTCAACCTTCGATTGCCTCTCTGTAGCTAATTAAATTAAGTAAATGATGATTACAGTCTGATAATGTCTACGTAGATAACTTTGTGACTGTTCTCCGTGATTAGATATTCATTTATGGTAATATATCCATCATTTTACCCACGCGTTGCTTTAGTTAATATTCAGTCTCTATCTAGTCGTCAAGTTGTGTTGTTTACTCGTTAACGGAAACTGGTTAGGAAAATAGATGTTCATATTTGAGATTATTTTTTGAGTAAATAGTTAATGTCCGCGGGGAGCGGCGCGTGGAGCTCTGTGCAGTAGTAGGTGGGTATCACACGCGTGTTAGTGATAGTACTTGTTTGCGCGTCGCTTATGTTGATGGTTCTCTAAACGGCAGATATTTATTTTTTATTGTTGCTTCAAGCAAATCACGTCGAGTGGTTCCTTTCGACAATATATTTACGCGGATTATATTACGTGAGTATTGTTTTTACACTATTTGACACAATTCTCCGTGATTCAACGCAACAAGTTGATTGTTTTGGTTAAAAAGTAGTAGACAAAATTAAATGTCCATGAACGCTACATAAATAACTTTTTAATGGATTTAAACTATTCCGGTCTGTCTTGTGTGGGACTAACTCCGTCCACAGGAAATATTAGCGGTTCGGTAACAAAAAATACGAAATCTTCTTTGTTCCTTGCCGTAGTGTCGTGTATTTTCTCAGTTCTCTGCCTAATTTTCTTAGTAAAATCAAATATTTAGGGTAAGGAGCCAGTGCTAAAAGGATTAATCAAGTATTCACGGCGCCACTTCGGTGAGTTCGAGACGTGAGAATGTACACTTTGAAATATTAACAAGAGTGTCAATGTCAATAAATCGCGTTACACGTGTGTCACTTCGTTTGTCTAAGAGGAATATAAATACGGTGTTAGAAATAGTAGGTAAGTAAACCGCGTTTCTTTCAAAAGGTGCTGCAGACCATGAGAAAGAGCCTTTTTCCGAAGAATAATTTTGAAACTGATTTAGACCATACCTAAACAATCTAGTAGTTAGCCTGTCGAGTCTTTATGTATATGTATGTTATGTCTTATAAAAATAAGGTATTATTTTCATATTCAGACCTATGATTACAAAAAATTTAGGCGCGCGTTTAGACAGGGCTTGCTTATATTAATTTCCATACGATTTAACGTTGTCAAGCGACATAAACCATGTCTAACCTTTTTTGTAATAACACGGATAATTTCTTGACGAAATTTGATCAGTTATAAAGCGTGCTTATTTTTTTTAAAGGAACGCAAGGTTTCTCCTACTTAAAAACAGGCGCCTCCGATTCAATTCTAGTTTGTATGTCCCATCCAATATTCGGACAATGTCACACACAAAGTGTGTTGTTCATATGTTGTTCAATATGTAACGCGTGTTCCTAGTTAGCAGCTTCTAACTGCACAATAACTCATATTAACACCCTTCGCGCCCAGGTGGTTGTCGCGACGTTTAAAATATTGTTGTCACCAAAAAGCGATATCTCTTGTCACCAAAGAGCGCAAGGCAGAGAAATGGTCTTAAAAATCACAAACCCGGCTGTGGAATTAAACTACTACTTTATGAAGTCCAGATTTTTTCCTCATTCATTGAAGCAGGATATGTATAAAATACAGAATTCTTTTAAAGTTTACCTACGCATAACCTTGGGAAGACCATTCAATAAACTACTGCTGATAATTATTTGCAAAAACCTTCGGTGAATTTTCGCACTCGTGTTCATTATTTACTTTATGTTTTTAAAGAAAAAATCATCACCTACAGGTCAAATGAAAACATTTTATTTTACTTTGTCGCTGTCGGGTAAAATCCATTGAAGCTACTTTTAGCTCCTCAGGTTTTGTGTAGGAAGAGATTTATGTTTAATTCCAATTTTTGTGCTAGGCAGCTCGCAGATGTATTAAAAGTTTCTAACGAGGAACTTTGACAGCCGGATTAAAATAATTAAAATTTTGTCAAATGCTTCATTTAAATTGTTGGTTTATTGTGTGTTTAATTAACTAGATATTGAGTGAGAAAGTGCAATAGTAAGTGTAAAAGTGTATACGTGATATAAATAAGTAGTTATGCATTGTTATTTGCATTTGATAAACGAGCTTGATCAGACTGTGACCTGCCTGTACTTACAATCTCGCTCACGGTAGGTCGATAATAATATATGGTAATATAGACAAAGAAACTGACGATAGACTGTCACAGAATAACTCAAAAATATATCATTCAAATAACATCATCAAATAATTTAAAGTTACCATCTATGACATATCAATGCGACAGAATTTGGTTTTGTTTGAGTAGGTCCTACTCTACATGACATAAAATATATATAACGTAGATATCTGTCATATACATACGGAAAGTTTCGTAATTTATTATTTAGGTAGGTATGTTTTATCACTCGTCATAAGTCATACATGACAAAAAAACAGTTATAAAGCCGTATAATAGATTTCACTGTTTCCCTTTAAAGAAACTAGTAAAGACTGCCGGTTCCAATGTTTACAATGACTAAGTTAATTGATTGATGACTTTTTAGTTTACCTACCCCCATAATGCAAGCCAAGTAAGAATTAGCTACTCACCATGTATATTTAGATAGATATCAATTTGTAAGTTATTTTATCAAGTATCTGTTTATTTCGTAATCGGATCAGTCTGCTGTATCTTGTCAAGGACGGTAGAGTTGACCGATTTCGATCGTCGATCATAGTTCGTGCTGAGCGTGTCACTTCACTACTTACCAGTGGGGTTTATTTATAAATGCTCAACGACGTCAATTGTTTCTACTTTTTTGTCAAAATTCATTACTTGTTTTTAGGGTTTCGTAGTCTACTAGAAACCCTTATAGTTTCGTCATGTCTGTCTGTCTGTCTGTCTGTCTGTCTGTCTGTATGCCGCGCCCTCATATCTTCGTCTGTTTTAGAGCTATCAACATGAAATTTGGTGAGAAGATAGATCGTGTTGACCCAAATATAGAAATGTTAAGAAAAAAATATTTTAAATGCTTTTTGGACCCCCTCCCATACAAGTGAAAGGGGGGCAAAAAATTTTTTTTTCTTCTGTAATATTGTGTAGGGTATCGTTGAATAGGTGTTTTAAAACTAGGGTGAGGTTTCTTTGAAACAAAGTCACGAAAATGTTTCTGTCACGAGATATTTGCTTTTAAAAAGGGCGTTTTTGACCCATAATTTGTTCCAGCTGTAACTTCTAAAGTATAAACGTTAAAAATTTGAAATAAATATGAAATATAGCTTACAATCTGAAGTTACAATGAAAACTATAACGGATATTGTAACCTTAAAGGTTTCAGAAAAAATAGAGTTTTTCTATTTGCGGTTGGTCATCATACTGCTGCTAACAAACCAGCAACAAATTAAGTTTGTAATGCTGAATAACCTGATATTTAAACGTTGACTACGAAACCCTATTTGTGGGCGTGTCTGACACGCTCTTGGCCGGTTTTTTTAAAATCTACCTATAAACTCTATATCTATTTTTATCGCGCGCGAGATAAATCTCTGAACATGCTGGCTGGCTAACATTTTAATTTACCAAGTGCAAGAATCATACATAGAATATTGATTTCTTTAATAAATTATTTAGATCTGAAAAATTGAGAACTGAACATAATAAAATTATTACGTTTCGTAACTCTTCTGATTACTTATTACAAATCGGTGTCTTTGCTATAGGTAGTTGTTATTTTTTCCTTTCCATATGAGGTTTTAATATATAGAAATTTTACCTATTTACTGAAACTTATAAAATACAGTTTCAGGATATTACAAGATCATAATATTTTATCGAAAGGTACAGGATGATTTCTGTTATGTTGACTTTTGTTGCAAGTTTAATCTACCACTAGGCACTTAGTAGTAAGTGCCACTTACGTACGTTAGTTGGTACGGTAAAGCTAAACATGATAAAACTTTGTTCATATTATTTTGAACAAGTTTATCACCATACTATAGTCTGCGACTCGCTGCAGCCGAGATCATGAAACGTGGTGTAATAAAATCAAAAATCTAATCTGTTAGCACTACTGTTGCTATGGTATTCTTAATTAAATAATGAAGAACTGCCCAGGGCCATGTTATTGAAAAGAAAATATAGATGGCGCGCTTCACTTGATTAGGTCCAAATGATCGTCCAGCGCGCCATTTATATTTTCTTTTCAATAACGTGGCCCTGAACAGTTCCTCATTGTTTATAAAGGCCAGGTGAGGCCAGGGTAAGTATTTATTACACCACGTTTATGACCCCGACCGCAGCGAATCCCAGACTATAGTATAATACGATTTATTGATTACCTATCAACTCTTCAAAAAATCATATCTACATAATAATATTTCATCTAGAGAAGATAGTAGAGTGGGTATAGGAGTAGATTATTATTTAGTAGAGTTGATATCCAGACAGACTGAGATAACGCGCATGACTGAACACCGAATGCTATGAATCCACACGAACATCAATATTATCACTATCTAAATACAAACTTTGTATATAATCATATTACATTATACGAGTATTGTTAGTTATGTTAAACATTTTTGTTGGTTTTCCGGGTGAAGTTTAGTCTGAGATAGTAATTTCGTTTATTTAGAAAATTAGATCCCACCCAAAACATAAATGTGAAAGGCTGCCAAGTTCGATAATATTGGAATGCTTCGCCTATAAAAGAAGTGAGATCTAAATAAGTACCAAGTTCCATACACAGACCTCAGTTAAAAATAGTTACAGGAATGCACACTTGATTTTTCGCAGTTTGGAAATAAGAATCTACTTTCCAAACTGCGGAAAATCAAGTGTGCATTCCTGTAACTATTTTTAACTGAGTTCTGTGTATGGAACTTGGTACTTATTTAGATCTCACTTCTTTTATAGGCGAAGCATTCCAATATTATCGAACTTGGCAGCCTTTCACATTTATGTTTTGTGGATTCCATTTATTTTTGTAAGGTTTATTTTCTTTTTTTCTTATGATTAAGTTAGGTAAGGAAATATCTCATTCATACTTTACTTTGACTAAATACAAACCTTCGTAACGAATTTTAGGTCGGTACGACGATTGGAAGACATAGAAAAAAATTTGTTTTAGTTCCTTAGGGGTATGAATTTACACCTTCATTATTTTTAAAACCGAATCACACTTGGCCATTTTCAGATTTTTTCCTTTACCTTGACCTAAAGACCTACCTCCATGCCAAATTTCAAGTCAATACGACCATTGGAAGTGGTCTAGGTTTTTGATGAGTGAGTCAGTCAGTGAGTGTATAGTAAAAATAGCGATTTTCTGACGTCAATATCTCAAGACCTACAATACGTACATTAATGAAATTTTGTATTTTAGATAAGTAAGTAGATCTCGACAGATACTAGAAATTTCATATGCGTAGATAAAATAGATTTTGAGTAAAAGGTGGGTCGAACTCGGCCCGAAATGGTTCGTGTAATATAACCCACGGCCGGTGTGTCGCTTTTTTTGCTCGAACTTGGCGGACACACTGCCGTGTGTCTAGATCGAAAATACGTGATGAGCTGTAGGTAGGTACCTCATTTTGTATCTCACATTTCAATAACTCTCGACCTTACTATTTTGAATCAAGTTCTTCATATTAAGTTTAACAAATGAATACTTTTTTAGATAAGCTCGAGAATCATTTAGATTTTAGTGTCTTATCGCGGGAGAATTTGCTCGGTTATCAATATTGGCTTCGTTAGTGTAAACAAATAATAAATAAATTAATAAAATTTCCACTTTGGAGTGATAAAGTTTTAAGTCATACGAAGCACAGTCATACATAACTAACTACATTTTTTTTCTTTTAAAAACTTTTCAAAATTGTACTTATATTCCTCCTGAGACCCCAGGTCCTCAGGCGAGGACATTAGATTTTTTTTGCACATTTAGTTTTTTTTGTAAGTAAATAAATAGAATATCTAACCGAATTTAGTAATTTTCATCATTAAATTTAATAATAGGGAGGGACAAATGAACAGATTTTTAATTTTCAAATTTTTTATTTATTTATACCATATAAAAATACATACGTTAACAGGAATTAATTTATATCGTGACAAATACATTTATACCATTAAATTGAATTTAAAAATGGCCGTTGTGAAAAAGAGCACTCTAATAGACTCACGAGGATATTGAAACACGTGCAAACAAAACACAGACAACCGTGTTAAATACATACATTCAAAACACATATACCTAGCAATATGTCCGTTCAGAATAGACTGATAAAAATCTCCCTTAAAAAATTCGGCCTGAAAAATAAAAGCTTGAAACGAGGCGAATTTTTAATTTGTACAAAAAATATGTTTTCCGGCTGCAGGCCATAATTAATAATCGGTAACTCTGTCAATGCAAAGCTCTCCCGCCGCCTTCCGTTCCATTTCCCGGGACCGAGTGATATCGACCGGGTCTCGCTCACTTGTTAACGAATACCGGGGATATTCCGCAATCAAATCAACAAATATTGACAACAAAGACAATTCGGAGAGACCACCATGGGCCAACCTCTTTGTTGTTATAAATAAGGCATTTGTTGAGTTTCCGCCGAGTTATTTTTGCAAAATATTATTTGGCAATTAAATTAACATATATTGACTAGAAAGACAATCTACTTAGTTGTTAGACCAATCTGTTATTATTAAGTAGGGTATTTGTTAAAGTCATCATCGGCGTAGAAAAAATCGTCTTCAATTTTTCTCTAGATCGCTAATACCTTTTCAAATTTAGCCGTTAAATAGACTTACCTATCTATGAGCCATTCTAGAGCAATCAGTCTCAACTAAAGTCCCAGGTAGGTTAGTACCTCGCACTATAAGATTTATAGGCCAGCTAGTCGTTTTCCGCGTGAGTTTTTACGGCCTACTAAAGGAGAAGTCCAAAAAAGCACTTTGGTTTGCGCTGTTTGCTCAGCGTGTCACTTAAATAAGTTAGCTCAACTAGAATAGTTTCCGTGAGTAGTTTTTCCAAGTCGTAATTCTTTATCCGGCGATAGTGTTGGATCACCAACCTACATGCCTAAAAGGTTCTTTCTATTGATAGAAACACAATCCTATAACACAAATACCCTTACTTATTGACCTACTTTAATCGCAGATTGTTTTTTTGTTTGACCTCAAAGATTTTGCGCTAGGAGTTGTCATTAATATGAGATTTTAATACAAATTAATTTGACGTCAATGATTTTCAAGAAGTCATATTCATACAAATCAAAATTTTACATCTCAAGCTCGAACAGAGTCCTACACAAAATAGAAAAAAAACGCAAGGCACTTTTGATAGTTCAGACACACAATCGGATCGGCGCCCAGCTAACATCAATTTCCCCTTTGGATCCGCAGCCACGCCACAGAATTTAGTTAACCGTAAAAGTGTGACAGGTGTCATTTCGGGGTAGGCGGTGCTGTGCCCTCATGCGGGGTTGAGTGGCGTTTACGAGGATTTGAGGCGTTATTTCTATTACAATATTACTGATTTATGTCAACGTGATGGTAACATGCAATCTCTATTCCCTGCGGGGTACATGTCAATATTGAGAGTCAATGTGCGTCTATTGAAGTACATAGACTTTTACGATTTCCACGTTACAGGAAAGTTTCTCTAAAATATCAGACAAAAAGTTTACTCAAAGATTAATCGTATCTCCACAAAAAAATGCGTGTCAAAAAATTGGTAGTGTGCTGACGCTATGTTTGACACTTTAGTTGTTAGGTTCTGCGTGAAAAGTTTTCTATTATTGTTTTTTAACATTTCCAACCCATTTCCAGTTGGAGTTGAATTGAGATGACGCCGCCGAGCGACGAGGTGGCCGAGCCGCCGCATATCGTAGTACTGGACGGAGGGTTTTCCACCCAACTGTCATGTCATGTGGGCCACGTCATAGATGGAGATCCGCTATGGAGCGCCCGCTTTCTACACACACACCCTGATGACGTCGTCAACACACATCTCGACTTCCTTAGAGGTAAATCAACTTTGGGATCTGATTGTAAGAGTCTCTCCTTGCCATTGTGTGAAGGTCTTACAGCTGGACAGCTAGGAAGTTATGTTAAGCCACTGCATATATGGTAAGTAGAACGCATTCAAGAGTACCCAACAATGTTTTCTCATAAAAAGTCTAGTACCGCTCGGAATTTGCCAATTTTGAAGAGACAAATTTATGACCAATATAAAATCCTTTTACTTGAGTAAACTGTATGAGCGTCTGCATCTTAGTCTGCATAAAGCTAGGAGATGAACTTTGATGAAAGTAGACTAGGACTTTCATACTAAGTTGTTCGAATAGGGCACGTGCGCGGAGCAAGGCAATAGAAAAAGGATGGAGGTGCATTTTCTTTCTGCGCGTCATTTGATCGTCATGCTATGTGGTGGGCGTTACACGTGGAAAGCTACTTTTAGAATCTCCTTCTAGTCAACTGCGCAATTTATCTCCCTACTTCTATAAAGAAATGAGCAAGCCTCTATCAAAGCTGAAATAACTCATAACATTTATTATCCGTGAAGAGTAAAATGAAAGCCGTTCAGAATATCCGGTTGCGGTTAGATACGACTTTTTATGTAAGTAATCCCTTTGGGTAAAGTAACCTTAAAAGAACTATTTTATGTGTTTGCCATTTCTCTACATGATGAATGTTCTTATGAAGACATAAAATAGTCAGAATAGAGGGTAATAGTAATTTGAAACGATGTCCCTAGTAGACATAGTTACCTACAAGGCAACCTATCTACATTTTATTAGACAGAGTCATGTTAAGACAGTAAGGTGTGTGTTTACTTGCGTCTGCGTCACGTGTAGTTTACTTTACCCTTTGAACTTTAGAGTAATTAGCTTGTTCTGTTTCCAAGACAAAGTTTCGACAAATTCCAGACAACCACGTGCGCAAATGTCGGAATCGTTGGAAACACATCAACCCAAGTAAAGCTCTCTAGTGAAATATATCTACGCGTACATTAGGTACGCTTTTCATGGCTGTTTGCATGTTTTGACGAATTACACGTAAGCTCGCCTTTTTGCCCGTCATTTTCTAGCATCTGACAGCGAGAGTGCGACCTCGTCTCGTGTCATCGTCCCCTGAAAGCGCTTTTCTTCGCCACAAAACGGACCGTTTCTTTTCATAAGGAAAAGCTGAAAAGTGTCGGCAAGCAAATAACTCCCTGGAGGGGAAAAGCCTACTGCCTTGCTTTGCTGCCTCTTATGTCTGAAATGATATGAAAAAATACAAAACGTAAGACCTCACGCTTTGTAGAATTGTAATTACATCGTAAAGTTTGTTGAAAAGATAGCAGAGGGACGGAGAAGTTTGTTTAAAATCTCGTCGGAGATTGCTTGAAAATAAGATTCGCGAAAGAGTTGATTACGTTGCCAATTTTCTTTAAGGATAGAATGGGTGTTTAAGAACCAGCTGTGTCGGCGTGATTATTATGATTGACGCTGTAGCGCGTTGCCAAGAGGCGGCGCTATTCCACATCTACTAACTACCCCACATTTGCATAGTACAGGGAGGGCGCAAGTGCCCGTGTCGTGGCCTCGCCTCGCTCACAGCTCGCTCGCCGGTCGAGCGCTGCGGATACAAGACGCCATCGCCATTAATCACCTTGTCTGTCTAATACGTTTCCATTCTCAGGCTGAGCGCCGACTCCTATTTATTACCTACATAATTATTTTCTTCGGCCCGGCGCTGCTTTTCTTCGAACGGTTCGTTAATATTGAACTAGTCGAGTAGGCTGTCCCGTGTTGCATTACCAAGTTTTAATAACATTAATTGTTTACGCCTGTTAGCCGCACCCTGTTCACAGTTAATGTAGCCTCGACGTGGAACTCTCACAACTTAGGCAATATTTATTGAGTTAGTTTGTTAATATAAACTTGCGGAATATGTTTAATTGTAGGAGACAGGAAAGGCATGAAGACGTTGGCGGCCTGGTGGTATAAGTTAAGGACATTTATCTTTATGATTCATTTGTTTTCATTACGGCCGTTGCGATGATTAATGCGTTTAGGACGAGGGGTTGAGACTTGCGGCTCGATTTATTAGTGATTGAGTTGAGAGGTTTGCTCCGAAGCGCTCGTGGTCGAGAGGTATTTCCGATTAGAAAAGTTAAACATAAGGTTGTTTAACTTTGAAGGAAGGTCAAGGGTAGATGTCTGTTACAAAAGTAAGGGTTTTGAGGAAATTCCGGGAACGGCTTTTGTTTCCCGTAAATTTTCTTAGATTTTTTTGCCAATATTTTTCTCTTGTGGTTCCAGCTGGAGCGGACCTCATCATCACCAACACGTACCAGGCGTCACTAGAGGGCTTCATGGAGCACCTGAACATGACTCGCGAGCAGTCCTACGAGCTGATCGTCCGCGCGGTCGAGCTTGCCAAGCGAGCCCGACAACTCTACCTCGACGAGTTCCAGGACTGTATTAGCAGCGGTATGTTTAATACTTAAATAAGATTCTGTAACAAGTAGATGTGTTAAAAAACAAAAACCCGACTGCGGTAATTTTAAAGTAATATTTTGCTGTAAAAATCCACCATCTTGAATCTATAATTTTTAAACATAGCCAGTGTCACTCGCGCTGCTGAGACGAATCTGACGACACCTCATATGTCAAAATCCGACAATCCGTTTGGGCTGCAGCCCGTGAAAAAGAATTTTCTTGTCCACATAGGTACATACATTCATACTTACATACATACATACTCTCGAAAAACATAACCCTTCTTCTGAGGCAGTCGGGTAAAAACCGAAAAAATCATAATTATATCGTAAATAATTATTATGTATCAGTGGGTTAATGAAGCTCTAATATAAACTCAGCTTCTCTATCTAAGTTGCTCCCATAATACAGAAACTATTGAGCTATATTTAACTTTACTACGGGATCCAACTTTCATCAAACACAGTGTAATTTTGTCTATCGTAGAGCTATGAAATTTCACCCTTTTTAAACTCAAAACGGTTGGCAATTCGTATTATCTAAAAGTACCAACTTTATGTTCGCGTTTGTGGTTCACACAGAATCATGCATGAATAAGACGCCAGTAGACTTATCGACTTGAAATTTAAACTTATTAGAGGTGCTTCATAATTCTCTCTGCTTACTTTGCTCACAATAAAACCAGAAAGCACTAGCTCGGCTCGTTCCCCATAATGCAGAAAGATAGTTCCTGCAAAACTTAAACCACTGAAGCCTTACCAACTTTTAGTTTAGCAGTTTTAGTTTTCAACGTTAATTAAACTGAAATCCCCTTGCCTAGTGAAATTCATCGGGATAATAATAGGGATTTATTATATTTAAAAATGTGCGGAATGTTTGTGTTTTAGTGTGGAGTTGTAAACAAAACCCCCGTCCGCATTCCGCTAGGGGTAGTTCCAGAAAGTTCCGAAAGTCACAGTTTCAGAAAACTAATATTAACCTACCTGTCAAATATAATTTAAATCCTTAAATCATAATATTTATTTTATTCTAATTGATTCGAATGACAATATTGTACTGCCACTACCTTTTAAACTTGGTGGTAAACGTAAGTGAGAAAAGGAGTACCTATAAATAGCGAGCGACACTTGTGTTCTCCCCCTGATTTGTGATGCCTAAATGCCCGAAATAAGAAAATACTTTGGAAATGGAAATCACTGTTGTCTGTAAATACCACTTGTTTACTTGCTCTTCGTTCATCAAGATGCTGGGTATGCCTCAAAACTGATATCTATTCAACAATTTAAAAAAATGGGAAGCTCTGATCCCTGTTGCTTTTGATGACTGAAAAAAACTCAACGCTTAGCCGGGCCTTGGTGGAACAAAAACATTTTAGTGCACACTAGAACTGTCCTCACAAGGGCCGGTTGCAGGCACGCATTAATTACACTTTGCAGGGGTACAGCTATTCACAAGGCAGGGTCAAATTCAGTGTATGGGGACAAATGGGCGGCCAGGGGGCTTGGAGACAATAACGTATCACGTATGACGTTTCCAAATATATCTCCGAAGGGTGAAACGGAAAGGATGGTGTGTTGTGTTGTGTGTTGTACTTAGTGGAGATGCCATAATATGCCCATTAAATTTGACAAGTTGGGCGGGATATCTACGTCATACATATTCATTGGATTTGAAATAAATTAAGATGAATAACTACGAGTATTCATTCAAACTACGTGGAGATGGGTATTCACCACAAACGCCATATGAAACTTTAAAAGCTTTTATTACCTAGAAGCTAGCCTTTTAGTATTTTCCCCCTTTTCCCGCGGGAAAAACGCTTTTCCAGGACTTTATTATTCATCTAAACCTTATCGCATCAAATCCGTTGCGTGGTTTAGGAGGAGTTAGTGAATTTCATCACGACAGACAGACAGACAGAGAACCGCAAAAAACGACTACATTTTATACTTTGGGTATATGTATTGATATTGAAGCCAATCTTTGAGACATAAACGGGTCGTAACTCGTAACCGTAGCAAAAGTATATTTTTTGAATATGACACCACAGATTTTCCGCCCAATTTCCCATAGCATAGGTACCAATTAAAATCTGAATTTTTAAACGAGTGAACTCTTAGCCTACTTACAGTCCAGCAAAAAAGAGTAGACAAAAAATGAGGGCGCCACTTTGTATGAAATTTCAAAATTAAATGGCAACATTGACTAAGAATGGCAACAATTTAATATGAAAATTTTTTAGTTCCATTTTATTTAATTTCTACTCTTTTTTGCTGCACTGTATGTTGTTTTATGTGCCTGTGTCGTATGGTGCCGGCTTAGAATAGCACCACCCCATATATTTCCCGTGGGTGTCGTAAGAAGCGAGTTAGGGATCTGAGAGTGGATTTGTATTGCAATTTCAGGTTGACAATCCATCACTATGGTGATACACAGTCTTCTGAATGACTCTCAAAATTTTGTCAGACGTGGTGTAAATCGTTTGTTACAGCCATTTACGCTCAATATACCCTGCAAGGGAATTTGTAGGCGTGATATTTGTATGTATGTAAGTATGTTTTGCCTATTACAGATCACGTGCCGCTGGTAGTGGGATCCGTGGGACCGTACGGTGCACATCTTCACGACGGCTCCGAGTATGACGGAAGCTACGCTGATACCACTTCAGTCGAGGTAATTAATATTTATATCTATTCATTTAGATGCCGGCTTAGAATAGCATCACGCCATCACCCAATTCTACCCAAGGCTATCCTAAAAGATAATCATCTAGGGAATGATCAGCAGCGTTCCCTGTAATGTAAATGCAACATCTTGCACTGCGCTCGCCAATCTGCCTGACGACCGTGGTGAATTTTTATTCATGTATTTTTATTTTGATGGCAATATTGGGAGGGACCCATATCCAGCAGTGGACTGTTATGGCTGTTATAGTTACTTAGATTAAAAAATAAGTTGCAACATGTCTGAGTTTAAGAAGAGTCCCGTTGTTGAAATCCAGATTGTTTACAGATGACATCAAATATTTTCCAAATGGGTTGTCAAATCCTATACTAACTAAAGCTTTTACAATGTGACACATATAAATATTGTTATATGCCCTTGCATTAAATATCAAATAAAACGAAACAGACTGTCGCTGAGTAGACTATTTACATACCTAAATGGCCAGAGCGGTAAACCAAATTGCTTCAGACAGAACCAGGTCAGGTATTCTGATATAGCGAATATAATTAGTTCTTTGTCTAGGTCCCTATTTTCATTTGCACGTCATCGATTGCTTTTAGAAACGCCCACTCTACCAACGAATAGATTTTTAATTAAAATGTCAAAGCTTACAGACTAAAAGCACTAAATTCAAAATGAGTATTTTTTATAGAACATTAAGTTGTGAGATTTTAGGGTTCCTTGGATCGGAAATAGCTTCCGTAAAGACTGAGTAAAAGTTAAGCGGAATAATTTATCAGAAGCCACGCATTTCCGTATAGGTAGGTACTATCATCTTGTTTGTGTCAGAATGAACTTTAAATAGCGATAAATGTCCTGGCAATATGCCATTACTTTTATCAGTAAAGAACTACCTACTTGCTCACTATCAATGCCCGTTGTAGCTGGGTGTACGTAAACAGATATCTACCTACTTACATAAACAAGTTTATTTAGGAACTGTTTTTCTATCATGGAGAAAGCTTTTGTCGACTTCTGGAGATACACAGGGTCGTACTTGGATTTTACCTTTTCCTCTAGTTAGGGTGAATCATCTAAGGACAAACATTTTCATTTTCTGTATTTGAACAGTGGACCCCAAAAAACTTGACCTCGCGCCCGGGGCCATGAATGCATAGCCTAATAAAGGTTGAAAGCGGCAGCTAAATCGTAAAGAGCGCCGTAAAGTTGCCTGCAAATTAAAATTTACATCGGCAATATGAAAAAAAAAAACTCTCATCTCCATTGGGCGTCGCGCTGTTTCCCCGAGACCATTTGACTGGGGTGGACGGACAGTTAATTAACGAAACCTAGTACAAATGGGCATTAGAGAAACAGGCGGAGCTACTAAAAACGTCCTCCTGCTAATATTTCAGTTTTCTCGTAGACAACACCAAATGAACTGACTTGTTAACTACTTTACTTAGCTAAAATTATTTTTATAAGAATATAAAACTACTTGATGGAAAATCGACGACATAAAAACGAACTTACTTTTTACTGTAGGTAATTTTACTTCTTCAAGTAAAATCTATTCTAGCAAGTTTAATAAAAGCTCATGTAAGGGAGTCCCGATTTGCAATTTCGTTATTAGTTCGGCCGCCGGACGTTTTCGGCGCCGACAGCTCCGACCTCCATTCCCTAAAATTAGAAAGTGGAATAGGCAAAGGTTACAATTATTTTTATCGAAATCAATTCTGCATCTGCTGAAATGTTTACTTTGGCTGCTGAAGAATTTTCACATAATTTTATTTCGAATACTTCCCAAACTACATTTTATTTGGAACTCTACCAAGAACATATCCAACTTACAAGAGTCAGAACTTCAAGAGGTCAAACTAACTTCCAAGTTTTGATTTTTATTTTACAACATTTTTCCTGGAGATTTTTATTTATTTTGCACCTCTCCGATAAGTAAATAGAAAAGTTTGTACTAAGTTAAACTTGTTGGCACTGCAGGCGTTTGTTTTGCACTGCTAAGGCACTTTTATGCGAGAAACACACGCAACATTTATTTGATTCTCCACCCTACCTTCATACGCATACGTTTTATGTCAAACGGCATCGCACAACGCTGCGTCGGCGGATGCGTCTGTCAAACCGTTTGCCATAAACCGCATTCCTATGAAAATAAGGTGGAAAATCGAACAAACGACGACGCACAAACGGACCGTGAGTTTCTCGCCTAAATTATCTTGGTTGATTGCTGATTGCTAAAATGTAACGCATTTTCCTTTCATTGAGGGAGTGAAATAAAAATAAAAATATTGGTCAGAAAAGATTCAATAGTTGTAGCTTATGTCAACTTTTTGTGCATTAGGTACAATTTTCCGAAACAGTTCAAATACCTATAAAGGCGAATCGTGCGGAAGATTGCTACATGAATACGAGTCAAGCTAAGAACTACTTCCAATTTTTAAGTCGGTTAGAAAGTAATTTTAATAACTTCCTCCCCACATCTTTCATCATTACCATGGCTTCATATGGTCGTCGCATAAAGAGAATTAAAAAACACTCCATGTGATCTTTTTCTCCAGACAATGCGGGAGTGGCACCTGCCGAGGATCAAGGCTCTGGTGGAAGGCGGGGTGGACCTCCTGGCTTTAGAAACCATCCCCTGTCAAGAAGAAGCGGAAATGCTCTGTGATCTGTTAAGGGAGTTCCCTACCATGAAGGCATGGCTGTGTTTTAGTTGTAAGGTAAGTTATGATTGCTTTTATAATAGTTAAGTTAGTATCTTAGAATACCCCGCTTTGCGGCGTTTCCATTATAGGTAGATAAGTTTAAAAATACATGTCCTGAGTTGAGACGAAAAGCTCTTGTGGCTCATTCAGTCCATTATCGCCACAGACAAGTTCTATTGGAAAATCGTTTTATTCTTTTACTCGGGCCAACTTCTGTATAGGTAACCTAAAACTTTCTTGTGATTTAAACGTTTTAGAGGTCTACGAGTCATTTGTAAGAGAGGTAGGTTGGTTAGTCAGACATTGCTCGATCTGAATGTAGAGTCGGTAACAAAGCGGGGCAGCAGCGGAGCGAAATTTCCGCAGCAGCTTACGAAGTTTCATGTGATTCGTGCGTTTCGTGCTGATTGATTGCAAACGGCCAAAGAGAATATCACAATACATAGCTAACTAGATGTCTGCCGTACCACCGCAACGCTAATTAATGCCTTCCTAGCGTCCAAACCCATGAGCGCCACATGCAGCCGCTTAGCTGCTAGTGGCTATCTACGTGTCACAAAAACCCGTGTAGGTAATGGATGAGAGTGCAAAATGTAGCTAGATATGAGCAACTAGGTTTAAGAACATGTCTCCTAGATAAATAATGAAATTTGAATTTTTATTCTGCCAATAGATTTAAGTTTTTTAACAGAGCCATACCTACTGCTTGGTCTCTTTATCTAGCTAACGATATCTAGAAAACGATGCAGCTCATTCAGAGAAGCATGAAAATGCATTCGCACGAAATGAGAAATTTTGATGAAGCTCATAAATAAGTGTAGCGACTACCTACAGACTGGCAGCGTCAAAAAGCTTATTACGGACTCACGTTGCGATTTAATGCTATTGTGAGTCTTATGCATGTCTGCTGGAATTATTTGCCTCAGTGTGAACGAACAGACTGCTCTATAAAGCGTCGTAGTAAGACTGCATTTTTAAGATTATTTCAGCTGTAAAAATAAAATGCTGCAGTCGCGTTCCACGAATTTATTTTTCTCTGAAGTCAAAAGTTCCGAATTTTTGCATGTCTAACAAAATTCATTGAGTCGTGAATGAGTCTGAGCGTATTGGCTGCCGTGTTATCTAGCCCAACCGCGGGAACCATGTTTACCGTACTCGCTACTCTAGTTTGAATATTTTCGGATATGAGAGTACACAAAACTTGAGGTTGTTTATTCGCTGTCATTCCGTCTGTCTCGCGTTACGTAACATGCCGTTTTGGGACATCGCGTAAATATTTAACGTAAATGCACTCAATTTAAATACGAAAACAACACGAGCTGTCAGAAGTTCGTACGCTGTTTATAACTTTCACGCTAGCGCTGAATAAGCCAAACAATCCCATTGAATGGGAGTTTATGGAAGTCGTAAAACAAAACTTTTCCTAATGAGCGCGCCGATAGTTCCCTGCTGCGCATAGTGCACCTGTAGAAGCTCTTTGTAGGTAATGAAAACTTTAATTTATCTTTGTCTTCATTACAGGACGATCAGAGCATAGCACACGGCGAGAGTTTCCAGAAGGTAGCGAAAAAATGCTGGGAATCAAACCCGGAACAACTTGTGGCAGTGGGGGTTAACTGCTGCGCACCGTCCTACGTAGCTAATCTAATGAAAGGGTTTAATGACGACAGGCCACACGACCCCATTCCACTTATCGTCTACCCCAATTCAGGAGAAAAATACAATCCCCAAATAGGGTAAGATATCGTGCTTTGATAAGTGGAACATAACTACAATAGCAGGAATTGCTTTCCAGGCGGAACTGTAATAGATGGCTGTGGAATTGAGTCCCTAGGGACCCATTTTCACTACTTTCAAAGTTATCGAATACCAAGTAAAAGGTATGTAGGTAAGTGAGTAAATTGTAACTGGCAATCCCAATGCCGGTTTGAAACTAACTTTTGAGCAGATTTTTACCCAATATATTTTCATTACGTATTTCGTAGCCTTTATACGTAAGTGTAAGTACTTAGTTTAATATTAATTACCTAGCTTTAAACATGTATCCAGTTGGAATATTGAGTCTGCAGTTACTAAGTTCTTTAAAAGAAAGTTGAAGACCTAAATATTACTTCAAAGTAGAATTTATTATGGGCCTAAAACAATTTAGATAAAAATAGGTAGGTACATTTAATGTTGAGGAAAATTACCCAGAATACCTATGTAGAAACAAAAGGTAATGATTTTCTTCTGTATAAGAAATACGTGTGATGAATGTTTTATTTACGAAAGTGGAAAGAAATGGAAAGAAAAGTAATGGAACCTAACAAATCCAATTTATCGTATCACAGCATTCGCAACCCTTTGAAGCAACATGTCAGTTCAAACTATCTGTAAACCCCTTAACTTACTGAAGGCCTTTAGAAATGATTATATTTTATTTGATAGTAGGTTTATAAAAAAAAAACCCTAAGTAAACAATTTGACGTGGCTCTTTGCAAGTTTTACTTACTTGCACACTGAAACGTGTCATGCATGCTTAGTTCTACAAAAACTAAACCAAATAAAGAGATTCATATCCTATATTCCTATTTAACATTGCGTCGTTTCTATAGTACCAGCTACGTTTATGATACTCTACAACTACGATTATGATTATGATGTCTGTAACTGCGCTCTACTTTTACTCAGGCATTTTTAAAATACTCTGAGCTTTTACCATATTTGATCATATATCTTCTTTGGAATATTATGGATTGCAGTCTGAAAAGTATTCGGGTACTTTTCAAACCTTCCCTACTTTTAGTTTTTCGGTTTTCTAATCTGGTTTTGTGTGGAAAAGAAGTCGCTCATTGACCCTGTTTTTACCCGACTGCCACAGAAGCAGGGTTATAATTTTCGAGAGTATGTATGTAGCTATGTATATTTGTATGAATACAGACAAGAAATTCGTTTTCACGGGCTACAGCCCAAACGGCTGGGCGGATCTTGACATGTGAGGTGTCGTTAGATTCGTCTCAGCAGCGTGAGTGACACTGGCTGTTTAAATTAATTAATTAATTCAAGATGGTGGATTAATATCGCGAAATACTTGTTTGTTACAGCTGGATAGACCGGGATAAGTGCGAGGCGGTGGAGGTGTTTATCCAGGAGTGGCTGGACCTGGGCGTGCGGTACGTCGGCGGCTGCTGTCGCACGTACGCCGCGGACGTATCGCGGATCCGGAATCAGGTGCACTGCTGGCGGGACCGCAAGCGCTTCCAGGCCACCGTCGCCACCAAGTAGCCAGTCACATTTTACCAAAAATACTACAGCTTTTGTCTTGTTTTATGCCTACTCTTGAGGCAAACATAGGTGTACCGTGTATCTAACGAGTCAACGATATTTATTTTTCTACTACCTTATTATAATTATTTTCATACCTACTTGCCAAGCTTGCGTACCTCTTTGTTTTGTATTGTCAATGAAAGCATTTATGAGCGTAGATTTATTATTATACTATTTTTGTAATTCCTTTTCATACGTGTGTAATTAGGCTGAGGTATACGTAAACAGGTACATTTTGCAAGCGCTTCTAGACCAAAACACACTGACGGAAAGATAGCCTACTTCAATGTAGACATTGGCTACGGCGGCGCTACGCCGTAGCAATTAAGCAGTTTAAAATGTCTGTTTTTGTACTGTCAAGTTTCCATCCCTGCGGTGCCACACAGATCTACCTGTATAGGTACATTGGACGTGACCTGCATTTGCAGCCAGGTGCAATGCTGGGACCGCAAGCGGTGCCGGGCTAAATACCAGGCCACGGCCACGACGATCCTCGCCGCATACGATTAGGGTGACTGCGGTTGATAGCTCTGGTTTTGGTTTACCTGTCCGAATGAATTTAGATACTTATGCATTAGGGTATTTAGTTGTTTACCGATTTTGTAAATACTGCTGTCTTTATAACACTACTTTACACGAACTGTTTACGAAACAAAACTAAGTGCAAATAAATGTGCCATACTTAGAATAGACATTTATTTTAAGGTTTAATAATACTTGCCATAATAGTATGTAAATCGCACATAAAAAGTTACGTAGTAGATACCAAAAACCAAAGACAAGAATACTCTACTCTACCGTTTGTTTGGTTTAAGTAGAATCCCTTAAGTACCTACGTCGCGTTTTATGTGCGGAAACCTTTATTATCACAATGCAAGCAGTCAATGATATTCATGACCTCATGAACTGGTTAACGGCTCTATTGAACGCCTATCAAACTACCCACACATGAGATTTTACTTTCCATAAAAATGGAATCGCCGCTGTATACATATTTTTTTAATATACTTACCAATAATGTTGATGTTACCTAAATGTTGTACGTATATGTAATTTCATAGTTAATGTAAATAAGTAGTATCTACCAAACTATATTCTGTAAATTTTAAAGGAAAACTGAACTATAAAAATAATGAAATTTCATGCCTGTAGTTTTATGAATTATCTATTTATATATAGGTTACCTATTGTACCATTCCTACCACGGCTACCAGAACATGTTGTATTATTTACCTACGTCTTCAGAAAATAATGTTATAAAATCAAATAGGTAAGGCATCGAAAGGACATAACTTTTTATATTTGCCATAAAAGTGGTCATCAAATATTTTATTGTGACGTCGGTATTTGTTTACCGTGCATTTAAAACTGATGTTTATTGTACGAAAACGTATTTTAAGACTCTGTACAATACCTACAATCTACGCTTGCCTGAAGTTTAAGTTATTTTATTTACGTAGGTATATTTTGAGTTAGCGACTACCTTGATTGATGGGGCACTCTCTAAGTGGCGGACGCCCTTTCAACTCCGTAGGTAATGAAAAAAGCCTCCATACAAAACGCGAAGTTTTAATACTGTATAATAGTCCTCGAAGACGTATAAATCGCATCAAGAATTTCATTATTATGTTATAATAACTTGGCGAAAAGATGGCAGAAAGAAGCAGACTAGGGGTGGGCTGGTGTTGAATTTTAAGCAAGGAACGTTTTTTCGCTAGTTTTCGACTACAACGAACTAAAATCACGTAGCCGCAACGTGGTTGTGAACAAAACTATCCACAACTCACTATGTATGGTAATAAAACGGAACAGCTTCATCAAAATATGCACGCCTTTATTTAGGCCCAAAAAACGCAAGCTTTTGCCGCTGCTACAAATTACTGTTAGTGGCGATAAAACGTTTTATTTTTTGAAGTGTGACTCTCATATCTACCTTCTGCTACTGCTTAACCAAGTCAACCAGATTAACGCGAGGAGGTTAATAAAATTGGGCTGTTTATTACGAGCCATTCGGTTTGTCAACGTCAGATCCGATCGCAATAAATGAGATTGGTCTGGTGGTCCTCTTGACTTGATAAAGTCTGACATTGGTGAAGTAATACGTAGAAGGCAGGCTTTAAGACAAAATGATCTTAGGTTTCAGGTAGGTTTACCTGAAGTTAGGTAGGTTGATTATTTTTGGAAAACTTGCAAAATTTACAACAGCAGCAGGCAGTATTTGAACCTGCGACTTTTGGCATCTCTATCTATCTACTGCTGACGCCTCTACCATCTGTGCTACCGCGGTTCACTCCTAGCCTGGCAACTAGGTAAGCAAGTGTATCTTGCCAGATAGATACATGGATATTGGAATTCATAACTAAGGATGTTTGGCTTGTATAGAGACAAAAAACTAAAACCTCGTGATAGTTTTCATATTGAGCTCACCGGAATGAAAAACGTCCACCTCTAAAGACGACTTCTCATTATTTAGTTATTCCGTGCGGTTGGGAAATTGTGCGGTAGGTCCGCGAATGGCGCCCGCCAGTAAATTGGAAATGAAATTAAAATGCTAACGTTTGTTGTTGGCGAGGCGAATGGAGGCCGTGACGACAAGCGATCGTCGCTCCGAATTCCCGCCAAATAAAATAACAACAGGCGACGTTTTTAGAGCCTTTTTCACACTGTCGGGGCGAGTCACCGCAAGCTCGTATCGCAGTAGGAGATTGCTCATCGCTACCACATTTCTACAAGCTTTCGCCCGGCCTTTTAGCTAAGTACCTATTGAAAAAAGCTCTTTCGTAAGTTGCGTATTTTATTTCGTTGTAGGGTTTGGTAAAAGATCTTTGGCTTAGGTAGTTCACGTATTATAAGTATGACATAGGTATTATGAGTTCATGTCATTCATAATCATGACATAGAAATACTTTTACTAAAATAACACTCTCTTGTGCTACGGTAAGGTGTGTTTGCTACGCACTGCTACGCCGTAGCAGCCTATACATTTTTGTACTGATGAGACCTCAAACAAAACTATCTACGTTTAGAACTGTGGGTATCTACATATATATAAATATTTTTAAAAGAATCGTGAATTCTATTCTAACCAACACGAAAAATTTAATATAAGTTCAGTCTGCTCAATATTGTGTAGGTAGGTAGGTACTTTGAAAGTATACTTGCATAATAATGTAATAAGTATTCATTGAAGAGAGAACTTGAATGAAAAGGTTATTATTTTAAAAACTGCACTTTTTAAACCTTGCTCTTTGCAAGCTTCGCCCTTTTTGTTGGTCTGCTATATTTTTTTACACTAAAAGCAGTATCACTAGTAGATAACTTTTGTGTGTAGGAGTCTACATGTTTAGGTACTTCTATAATTTGAGTATAAAGTTTTCGTTTTTAGGGTTTCGTAGTCTACTAGATACCCTTATAGTTTCGTCATGTCTGTCTGTCTGTCTGTATGCCGCGCCCTCATATCTTCGTCAGTTTTAGAGCTATCGACATGAAATTTGGTGAGAAAATAGATCGTATTGACCCAAATATAGAAATGTTAAGAAAAAAATATTTTAAATGTTTTTTGGACCCCCTCCCATACAAGTAAAAGGGGGGCAAAAATTTTTTTTTTCTTCTGCAATATTGAGTAGGGTATCGTTGAATAGGTCTTTTAAAAGTAAGGTGAGGTTTCTTCGAAACAAATTCTCTAAAATGTTTCTGTCACGAGATATTTGCTTTTAAAAAGGGCGTTTTTGACCCATAATTTGTTCCAGCTGTAACTTCTAAAGTATAAACGCTAAAAATTTGAAATAAATATGGAATATAGCTTACAATCTGAAATTACAATGAAAACTATAACGGATATCGTACCCTTAAAGGTTTCAGAAAAAATTGAGTTTTTCTATTTGCGGTTGGTCATCATACTGCTGCTAACAAACCAGCAACAAAATTAAGTTTGTAATGCTGAAAAACCTGATATTTTAACGTTGACTACGAAACCCTATTTATGGGCGTGTCTGACACGCTCTTGGCCGGTTTTTATTACCTTCTATGCTCACTCTATATAGCAAAGATGGACGTATATAGGTAATGAGTGCGGAACCCCAGCTATGCCGAGTCGGTTTTTACAACTAAAGCACGGAATGGACCTGTAATTGGATCGACTCCTTTTATCTCGGAGGTAGGTAAGTACTTTCTCAGGGAGGCGAACTTAACTACTTACGCCCATCGAGACAGGGTCGAATTGACATTCTTTGATCTTAATTCTCTTTAAACTCCACAGCTATTACATTTTCATGAGTTTGCCGTCTCGATGCCGTAAAGCGATAAGCCATAAATTACCTCGGCGTTGCGGATAGAATAGCTCTTTATTAAACACCTTTTTATCACAAGCTTATTTAATTTTCTCATCGAGAAGCCATTACTTCCGGTGTGTAGGTATCTAACCACCGAGGCAGGATAAAATGTTGTGAGTAGTGGCTTGTTGAGTGGAGGTGTTTTCCCGCTAACAGCACTTTGTGGCCCTTGGGTTAACACCTACACAGATAGAGTGGCACGGGGGTCCTAGCACCCGGTCCGCCCCACTGAGCACCCACTGAGCCGAGCGCCGCCGCCGTCACGACCCGCCATACTTTACAATAGTTCAGTTGTATATTGCTCCGTTGTTGCCCCGACCTAGCCTAGCTATGAATTAATCCACGACTGCAGTTTAATTTGTATCGCACAAAGTTACTCCGAACATAAGTTAGCCTGTCAACGAATCCATCGGGACCGGGGAACTAACATTACCGAAAACAAACTTCCACTAAAGCTTGTTACACATGTATTTAAGTAAACACAGTAGTATAATACTCGAACTTAGCCTAAATTCGTAATTAACATTTGCTCTCTTTAGCGTCTTTGTATAAGTTTTTGGAGTGTAAAGCGGCGATGGCAAGAGTCCGTTCCTGTTTCTCCTCGTTGAGTTGAAGTTGGAGGTTCTTAACGTCGAGTCTCAGGGTCTTTATTTCGTTCTGCATCCGCATGACGAGGGTCCAGAGGCCGGGCGGGTGGCCGTGCCCGTGCCCGCCCGCGCCGCCGCCGCTCGACTGCACCGGCAGCGACGGCGACCGCACTAAAGCTTCAATCGACATTTGCGGTTCGTCGTCGCATTCTGCAAATAAAAATGGGTCACACAATAAAATGACAAACTTGTACCGGTGCCGGTTCAATACAAAATCGATATACCCACCTTAGTAAGAGCGGAAATTCAGTTTAGATCTGTCTGTGGGTAACGTGCTTTGTGGATTTTCTCGTACGGTAATGCGGCTGTGTGTGGGTGTGTTTAGAGCGAGTGCAATGCAAAAGTGTGTGTCGTTGAGTGTGTAATATTCAACATTTTGTTGGAAGATTTCCATTGTGTCTGCTGTTAGGGTTAGACAGTGATATGATAAGAATACAGTCAGTAAAGATCCAGAAGTTTATTTCCAAAACTTATCAACACTTATACAATATAATTCAATAAAAAAATAAATATGTATAATATGATGATCACACGACTACAATAATAAAAATAATTGTTAAAGAATACTTTTATATGATACAATGCTAAATGAAATTACATAATTACTCAAGATTACGCCTCATCTGATAATTAATTTAGTTTGAAGAGTTACAATACATATAATAACTGAATTTTCTGAGAGAAATGGAATAAAGTTATTAGAATCTAATAAATACGTATACATAGCTACTAACAATGTTATATCGTTTACAGCTAACGACTAGATGAGGAACAAGCTGCACAACTTCAACAACTTATTAATATTCAGGAGTTTGTAATAGCCAGTAAGTAGATAATAATAATTTCACAAGTATGAGGCATTTAGCAAACATGGGAGAGTTAGTCAAACTTAAACAAATTGTACCTAAAAGCAAAGGTAAACTATCCGACAAGGCAAAGGCAAAAGCGCCTTAGGATATTTTGTGCCTTTGTCCATGAAATGTTCCCTTCATGTTCCTTGTTCAATGTCCATACCCGCGGATAATTTACCTCACTTATTATTACTGGAGTATTCACAGGAAAAATATGGTGACGTCATAAACAGGATAATAACGTATGTGGTACATATGAAAACATGGGGTGAATTTTTACTAGCGACCGATAGTGAAAACTCAGAACCGGCTGATGATAAGGAACAAATTTCCCCAAGGAACACATCTTATCTTATCTATCACCAGCCGGTTCTGAGTTTTCGCTATCAGTCACTAGTAAAATTTCATCCAGTATTTGAGTGAGACCTACAAAAGAGCCCTATTATTGTCGAGCGGGCGGGCCGCGTCCGAGTGAAACCAGCCCGGCCGCTGGGCGCTGGGCGTTATCACGCTCGCCTACAAAGGATGCTAGTCAAACTGCTAATGAATTATTTATTACACAAAGAAACCACAATAGGAACGCTCTACACGGAGGAAAGATTCGCTTTAAAAATTAATGTTTTCATTCTCTACCTCGAGTGTGTATGGACCAGGAAAATTAAATAAAAGAAAGTAAGTCTGAGTAAATACGTAATGCGACTAGCCCGCAGATATGAGACAACATGAATATTTTCACGTCATTTGTTGTGAAACTCGAGCTAATACGTTATTTACGAAGGCACTACAACTGAATAAAGAATATCCCAGGTGCAACATGCTTTGATAGAGAAAAGTTTACAATTGTAATGTTCGAGTTCTTCTCTTTGTAAAAGTTTGTAGGTATTACGTTCCAGAGAAAAAAAGAGTTACGTTTTAAATTATCTTAATAACAAAATGAGAATTTTATAGTTTCGTAACAATTAACTAATAAACTACAATATTTTACAGCTTGTTCATTGCATTGCAGTCTGAATAACGACGATCGCAGAAAATTAAAAACACATTAGGTACAGTGGATACCTACCTAGGTATCTGTTATAGTTGTACTTAGTGTTGATTTCAACTTGACGGAATATTTATGAACTTTTCTGAGTTATACACTTTTTAAAATGTAACCGAAAAAGCGCTGACAATATTTCTCACTCTGACCTAACAGAAACAAATTGATATGAAATAGAATTTGCACAAAAGGGCAGTTAAAATCGTACTATTCATAAAAACAAAGCAAAGGCAATTTTGTTCCGTTTTGGATGTTTTATTCCGGCATTGCATCTGTTTTGAGGCCGGGCGATATTGTAGTTGGCACTGGTTTAACGCGGCGTCCATATATGTAAATTTTGCAGTGCACTGCGCTATCCTGTTCAATATTAAATGAATGTGCGCGGCCGCGCCGGGGCCGCCGTGATTATTCGCTGCAACCTAATAAGCCTCCACACTTGTCTCTATTACCGTCAAGCCCGACACGTGTAAAAGGTGTGTTACCTGAGTGCCGCTATCAAGGGATTACCACTCGGAAATTGGGGCTTTAAGCTGCTTGATGGATTATTGACTATTAGCAGCTGCTGAAAAGCACGCTAATTTCTGGTTTCCAGATTTGAATTCGTATTTTGAAATTCAGAATCATTAACGAAACGTTATAAGCGCATTTTATTAATCTGGAGTTCAACACCTCTATCACTTTTAGAGTTACGGCTTTAATTACGTACTTGTTAAGTACCTAATATATTTCTAGACTGTTAGACAAATAATGGATCTTGTTTCTTGTTGTGGGTTATTCAAACTATTATCTTGGCACATTGTAAATATATATGAGGCTCATTACGCTTGCTCCGTTTAGAGGGACCGTGTTGCTTCCGACCCTCGGAACCCACGTCAAAACTAACTAGAAGAACAATCTAAGACAGATACAAATTAGCCCGTTTAAAACAAGAGCTCGTGATCAACACTTTAGAAACGTCAAGTAAAGATTTCTTCTCCAAAACTTCTAAATTCTAAGCCTAACTTTCCAAAAAAGATTCTCGTTTCGAATTAGTTTCAAATTACTTTATACTTAAAGAGATTATAAGCGTTGTTTTACTTAATTCAATAAGAGCTATTCTCATCAAAAAAGGTAGGTACACAAAGATATCTAGCAGTAGCAAAACAGCTACTATCTAAGTAAATATGATTTACAATACAAAGGGCAGCAGATTCACAAAGTAATGCTACGTGTCGAGGAGAGACCCAAAGGTAATAATGTAAATCAAACAGACAACTTTTATTACGCGTAAAAGGCGTAACGTTAGGAACATTCATGTATTATTATAAATTATGGCACAAAGCACCTGTCTACTGAATCTACTGCTCGATATCCGCTGTGACACGATCTCAGAACTAAGCCCCGTCCAATCAGATTAGACTAACAGGGAAAGCCAAACTATCTATTAACGTCGAAATACAACATCGAATTCGACACAATAATAAACAACAATATACAAGCACCATTTGAACATAATAAGGCTCACGTTCGTCATTATAATCTAAATGAGACCATTTTGAGAGCATGCTGTGCGGTCGCGACGCGAGAACGTCATAAATATATTAATGGATGTACTCGCGCACCGCCATACGCCACTGCGCCTAAAATAGTCTCACCTCATGTGAAACTCAAGCCCGCTTCAATAATGACGCTATACCCATAAAGCTACCATCATATCACACTTATACCGTCTAAACTCTACATTTATATAGCTTTACTTAATAAATCAATTTATAAATTCTTAATATACAAAACTCTAATAAATATTAGTACATCTCCTCAAAGCAAAACCATGCACATTCATGCACTAAAATAATGCATTGCATGAATAAATATTAGTAAGCGATACGTTATAATTGTAACAACTAAATAATACTGCGCACATGCACTATACATATAAAACAAATCTATGTTAACATAGATAACACGTTCGGCTTGTTAGAAGCCTGCAGCGATGGCACTAGTGACGTGAATACGTGATCTCCATATCACAACCTAGCCATTCGTTCTTTCGCGTCCTTTCAATAAATATGTTTACTAAAATAACAACATTTCTAATCAATTTAAACCAAGTATTAGTGAATGGTATCAGCTTTGGTTAAATGTTCAGCTGGAGGCGGAAAACACAGAGGTAATGGTCAGGATCACGCACAACCGACGAGGATAATGTATGTTAGTAGTTACGTTACGAGGAGTCGACATGTCGAATGATATGAGAATTGAGCAGCAAACAAAAGGGGACTACTGATGTCAGTCGAAGTGTGACTTGGTGATCTGTTTGACGAAGTTCCCGCAGCACCAGGTGGTGGAGCGCGCGGAGCGGCGCGGCGGCGGGGAGAGGGGGAGGGGTGCCCGCAGCAGCGCGGGCGCGGGTGCTGCCAGGCTGGGGTGCGAGCCGCTGCGCCGCGACCGCGCCTCGCCCGCCAGCAGCCCGCGCCGCTCCTCCGCGCCCGCGCCCCCGCCCCCGCAGTCCCACAGGTTGGGGTTGGAGCGGTTGAGCTGGAACTTGCGCTCGCTGAGCAGGCGGCGCGTGTCGGGCGCGCGGTGCACGTCTGCGGCGGACGAGCTCTTGTTCCGCTTCACCTTGGAGGCCTTGCTGCAGCCGGTGTAGTCGGGCGTGTCGCTCCGCTGCACCGGCAGCCTAGTATAGTTGTAGTTGGGGATGTTAGTAGCGGGTGCGTGATATTGTACTTTACCGAGAGGAAAGTGGCCGTACTCCACTGCAGGTGCGATATAAAGGCGGCCGCATGTAACAAAATAGAAAGATTCAGACTACGCTCAGACAACAGGCAGAAGGTTAAATAGAGCACATGGTTTATGTACATACTCCACCGTGAAAGTGCTCACTGCAGATTAAAGGCATGTTGAAGCCGATAGCCATTACGAGAATAAGTAGTTTGTACATTTGATGTTAGTGACGACGATAATTATAATTCAACATACAAAGTGCATCACTATTTCCATTTTGTGCAACATCAATCGTATTTGCTAAAGATGCCATGAATAGGAGAATAAAGAAAAATAAGACTTTAGAAAGAATTTTGAAGAATAGTTGAAGATGCCTTCCTAGAAAAATTGAGATTCTCCACAATATGTTTGAATTCATGAATATGTAGTTGTAATCCTATTAAACTACCCAACCTAGGCTTAGATAAGGGTACTATTAACCAGTGCGATTACACCGTCTGACCTCTGTATCCTTTTAGATACAGATAAGCTAAAGTCGACCCTAAATTAGGCTCTGAAAGCCCAGTAGTAGTTCAGTTGTGAATTTCATTAAAACTGATAAGATAAACACAACGGTTTCAGCGGTTTGTATGTTGGTCAAATTCAATGCTATGCTAAACCTACATACTGTTTTAACCCTTAATTTATCCGCAGTGACGTAAGTAGGAAGTTTTAAGCAATTGCGTAAAAAAAAGTTTTAAAATACGCTGCAAAATTTTATGGCTCAAAATAAGAGTTTAAAATAATCTGCAATTTATAGATTTGGTCATAAATGTCATAATAGTAAATAATGTTATAATAAATAATCAACAAAACCTTTAAATAATTCAATAAGTAAAGTATATCAGATCTCACTTTTACAACTTTTGTTTATCTACGACTAGCTACTTTGTACTTTGCAAAAGATAAATAAACTATCTAATTTATTGCTAGATATTACATGTTCAAACTTTAACTAGCTACCTAACGACTCAGATCTATACTTGACTGTTAAAGAAATATATAAATATAAATGTATAAGTATAAATATAAATATAACAAAGCATGCTGCATAACATGCACTTATTGACGTGTGCATATATATATTACGTACTATAAGAGAGCATAAATAAAGATGGAGTATTATAGATATAGTGGCTTGTAAATATACTCATCATGACACCAATACAACAACTATACCGGGTGTAACAGACAGCGCACCGAATACAGAATGGGATTTTTTGGTGCATATTTCTCCGCTAAATGGCACATAAACCAATTTCTGGAACCTCATAATACCTGACCCAGAAAATGGGTATTCTATTATTTACGATGCGGAGTGCATCGCTACCACGGTCCCGTTGAGTGAAGTACACTACTGTCGAGATTTTTAACATACATTGCGTGTCTGTTCATATAATAAAAAGGTTACATTTAATTATGTAGGTACAAATATTTCAAAAGCGCACAAAACTGACCAACTTAGATTAGAAACTTTTCTTCGAAACATGAAAAAAGGGTTTGGACCATACTAAGTGACGAATTTTTTCAACATGTTTGTAGGGAAGTTAATTTTTTTTCATTTAGTTTTGTGAGTAGAACACAGCCTTAAATTATTTGTACTCAATTCAGTGTAACCCTACATTAAAACAAAAATATACCTTTATACTGCATTAAATGTTGTGTCCATGTTTCCTACATAGACATAACATAATAAAAGTTAGTATAAATGCTGAAAATTGAAAGTTTTGAAGATTTACTGAGAAAGTTGAAATTTATTAATGCTGCAATAAAATAAAATTCTAAGGAGTTGAAAACGTACCGAGGAAACTTTTGTTAAATCGTGTTTTAGAATGACGGACTGAATTCATCCTATCGCTATTCTGAACGCTGTCCCTTACACCCTGTATTCAATACATTATAATGCTTTAGGCATATTATCAGAAGCGTTACTTTGCGTTTTGGTTTCATGATTATATGTTTCATTCTAATAACCAACTGATTATACGGTTTCTTGACTTAGCGTGTCTTCTCCTTGTCGACTCGAAAATCTCCAGTGGTATATTGGGTACTGCATAATAAATACAGCCGTGTTAGTAGAACCTTCATCTAGTGTTATCTTATCAGAATAAAAATGTTCGCAAAAGATATGGACGGATTCTGTCTCGATAGTACAAAAATGAGACTTACGGCGTTTGAAGTGTAATTTAATAATTAATAAGTAGCACGACTGAGAATGAGTTTTTGAAATCGGTCAAGTAGTTAAAGAGTTTAATAAACTTACATTTTTTTTCTCTCATTAGTGTAGATTATGAATATTTCTCGTAAGTCACTGTGTCCGGCACGTTTACCTTTACCTTTAAATTACAGGAAACGCTGCTGCCCATTCTCTGGAAATTAACTATTAGTCGCATTGTACGACACCCACGGGTAGAATTGGAGTGATGCTATTCTAAGCCGGCATCACGCGGCATGTGTCTGGCACGTTACTAATGATAAAACTAGACATTACATTGATTTCAAGCCGTAAGTTTCATTTTCAAACATTCACTAAAATTTTGTAGAGCAGCTACAAACGTTACGAATACGCCCATTACAATCCGTCCAAGTCTTTTCAATGTGTGCGTGTATTTTACATTGCAAAAGAAAACACACCGGGCTCGAATAGCTAATGAATAGACAACAATGTTTCGATAGATAAAAGCGATTCTCCGAATAATTATCCGGCGTCAGACTATCTAATTTTCAGTGGATGGCTGTGATTAACTATAGTTGGCTCGTAGTAATTAGCGTAACGACGTCAATTTGACAACCAGCGTTATTTTCTTTGTGACATCGTCGGCGGCGCATTACGCCACGCTGCTGACACGAGACGCTATAAGATGGAGAGATGGCAAAGTCAAAAGGCATACGATTTGAGAAGAAAACATACAATGTGCACTGCGCAGTGATACTTTTTAATATTATACCATAGATTAGACAGATGCCTGAAAACTGTGATCTGTGGAGTTGGATCAGAGTTTAATATTTCCACAAAGTTGCCATAGAATGTCAATCTCCTTTTAACATTTTTGGATTAATTAGATTTACAGGCTGAATAACCTGACTGTCTGTAAAAGATCGATGGACCCGTTGCAGCCTAGCCGACTCGGCGTCGACACGACAGGTCAGAGTCATTAATTTAAAAAAGTGCTATCTACGTAAGTTTTCTTTCTTGTCAAAACGTACGCCCTCTATCGCAGCCAGCTCTCCGTCCACAAGGCCCCCACACATTACACACTACCAAAAATAGAGCAATTAAAGTACGGCCGTACCAATACGCCATATTGAACAGCTGTCAAACCCATACTAGTAGATATGTCTACAACAAAAATTATTCTTAATATGTTTTGAAAGCTATGTATGTCTACAAAGAAACATAAAACTCATGTCATAGCATTAACATGGTTTTGAAAGCTGTCAAATATAGCCTGTTCGAACGGCCGTACTGTAACACTAGTGTCTAGTAGTAATGCAGTAAAAATACTCACCGGAACTGACAGCGTTGCGGCACCGCGCGGAAGTGCAGTAGGCCTCGATCACCTTAAGGATGAGTGCGTCTTCTTCATAGGAGTTGGACTTCCTCTGGTGCGGTGCGTAAGGGTGCGTCGGCCCTATGTTCTCGTCCGACCCCACAGTGAAAGACTGGGGTCTAAGCGGCGGGGCTGGCCGCAAACATGTTATGCTCCACCCTAAAACAGTTAATTTCTTACTATTCTGCCTTTGATGCAACGAGACTTGGGTATTTGTGGCAGTTTCTTTTATATGAAAAAGAAAAATCAGGAGATATTTCCAAAACAAAAAGAGTTCTGATAGCAAGACATATATAAGAAGAATATTACAACGGAATCCTACTAAGTATGCAATCCTAAAACGGTTCTCTTCTTATTAATCTGGCTTTGATTTAACGGGACTTGGGTACTCGTGACAGTTTCTTAAATAAGAAGAAGAAGAGTCTAGAGATATTTTCAAAAGCTACATGAATACTACAAGAATCTAGAGATATTTACAAAGAGTTCCTGTAACACAGATATAGCATGACAGATATTATAGCAGTACAGTCGTCGTCAATCTTTCGAATCAGAAATCCAACTACCTAAGTATACAATTGAACAGGCATAGGTACAGTTCAGTCTAATCCAAGTCTATAGTCTGCCGATATCATAAAGTGATGGTCTCGAATTTGCAGGAAAGCTGCAGCTTTGTGTCTTTACTTTTATTTATTTAAGAAAGTGGCGGGAACATGCTAATATTGAAGTGAGCAAACATGCTAGAATTACCAAAGTGCGTAAACCTCAGTAGCGTTTCGCAATCAAAACACACTATTCGTGCTCGCAAACACCGCTACTTTAGTCAGTCACAGTCAATAGGATTCCTTCTGTAAATAATTAACACCGAGTCTCACCTTTATTGCTGTAGTTCGAGCCAGACGTATCGATGAAGTCAACAGACGAAAATTTCTTCCCGATGGCGCTTTTATTGGTTTTGGCAGGCGATTGATCGAGGGAGTCGCAGGAATTTAATAGCCACCGCGCAGACTGATTCTTTTGTTTGTTTTTTTGCGTGTGCTGCGAATGTTGTGTGTAGCTTTGATGATTGTTGAACGAATGTGATCTTTTGTGGCTGGTTAGGCCGGAGGATAAATCTGAATTATTGCTGTCGCTCATGGCCATCTGTAGGGAAAGAAAAGTCGGTTACAAAACGCACTTTAAAGCAAACGGGTTCGCTAGTTATTTATTTATTCGTCTTATTTCGGTTGTGTATTGTTTTTGAAGTCGGCGAATGTTATCGCATGGTGTTTCCATGAAAGTTTACAAAATAATCAAGAGCACTCGTCACACTCTATTTTAAGCTCGGCAGTTTATGCGCACATTTGTGACCCAGCTCCATCGTTCACCAAATGAGCGTTTACACTTTTAAGGATGACACATTTAAGAATTTCGTTGCATCGTATTTTGGAAGATCCATAGATAGAATTTGGTAATGTCTCTTGTCCAAATAATAAAGTTATTTCCAATTCATGAATCCTTTACGAGGTGTTCAATAAATCTGCTCACAATATCCAAACACTATGGACCCAGGTTCAAACGGGCTTAAAATGTCAGGAGGCTGGCCTTGTGTCTTCTTAGGCGATGGGAAGTACGCAGGTGAAAAGCTGTTCCATGCACGGTTTCCTTAAGTTGTTAGTAAATGTGATAACTACTTGCAGTGGTTTCAGTTAGTAAAATGAATAAACACAGGCAAGGATGATCGAGTAAAGCACTGCAACACTGGGGAGACTAATGACAGTATTAATCTAGTGGTTACAAATCCTCAAGGCAATTATTATCTTCAAACCAGTGATACACAAACAGTATCAAACAGTATCTTTACAAAAGAATGATCCTTGCCTGAGTCGGTGACCACGGTAATAGGTAATTTTGCTTTCATCCACCAGTGCGCGTACAGATCTGATCGGTACACCACGAAACCGTTTTGCGGTTCAGAGAAACCCTTCTGCAATTTCGACAAATCTGCGCTTCGTGCTCTCGATTTTCGTAAATCTTTAGAAGCTTTGTCATCATTACGCTTTTCCTTGTCAAACAAATCACAATTGCGCGGAACATTCTTGCGTGATTGCCTCTCTGTGGTCTTATCTTCAGAGTTTTCCTTGTAGATGCGCATGTGATAATGCAAGCTGGGCTTGGTGCGCTCGGTAATATTCAACGTGCTCCATTGAGCTAGCTGTATCGGCTGTCGCACATTTCTCGGGATTTCTAAGTGTGTGCTCGGTTTCCGGTAGACACGCGGCGGAGGGTCCGGTTTCACTTTGATTTCCGGCACGTATCTTTCGATGTTTCTCCGTATAGAGGTTCGTTTGATTTGGGGCGACGGCACCGGCGGGCTAGCGGCGAAGGTTGATGTTACGTGCGTGTTTGAAGAATCCATTACGTCGAGACTAGTTTCAGACGTCACGCTTGTCACACATGATGTTCTAGCCGTTGAACCGAATGGAGAGGTGCACCTGCATTGTTCCTCGAAAGCTGCCGCTTCGATTTCTGACAATGTCAATTTCTTACGACGATCTACATCAAAGGTTTCCTGGGATAGATTATTCAAAGAACCTTTTCCGTCCGAATTCTTGTCATGGCTGTCGGAATCATTGCCGGGGTGCATTTGAAGTTCTGGCGATGCCAGGTTGCAACTTCCTACAACCCCTGAGTCTGAGGATCGTGGACTTGGACATACAGATCTGTTACAGCACTCGCATTTCTTCAGCTCTTTACGATTATCCGATTGTGAACTCATTCTCTGGATGCGAGTTTCGTCACTTCGATTAAAATTGTCTTCCACCATTGACCTTGACATCGATCGTCTGAGTCGTTTATCAGAGTTGAGCGAGTGCTTGCGAAATGGCGTGTTAGTGTTTAGATTAACGTTAATGACTTTCAAGTCCTCATCTTCGTTTCGGAACATAGGAGGCGGGTCGAGTATGATCGACCCTAATGGACTATATCTGCGGTGCGGTTCTGGGGATGCTGGTGGATCAAGGAGTTGTAAAAGCTCAAGGGTTATGCCATCATTATCATCTATTTCCTCTGGAGAGTAACTCTCTTCGGTGGACTTCCAAAGCTTTTGAATAGCTTCACTCTTTGCGCTCGGATTGGGGTAACTGCGCCTCGTAGGGATAAAATCTGCAGCTTCATTGCCGAATGTATTTCCAGCAATTTGCGTATTCTGATCCATGTTCACTAAATCTTCACA
Source organism: Phthorimaea operculella (assembly GCA_024500475.1). Taxonomy (NCBI): domain Eukaryota; kingdom Metazoa; phylum Arthropoda; class Insecta; order Lepidoptera; family Gelechiidae; genus Phthorimaea; species Phthorimaea operculella. Next base: position 1,830,075 of record JANFCV010000037.1, on the reverse strand, counting down.
AGCCATGTAAGGCCTCGCTTCAAAGCTAGAGTTTTCTGTACTTTCGGAATGTTGCATAGGGGGACGTAAACTGTTGCCAGTACCTTGAGGCTCAATAAGCGTATCGTTTTCATCGGCGTTTAGAATTCTGTGTATATCTGTGCTAGATGGTATGGACTGAAATAGGCTTCTGGTGCAGTCTCCCAAGACTTTCGGGTCTGCCATATTGAGATTTACATCAGCAGCGTTGTCACAGTAACGCACGTAGCCAAAGTTGCTGCCCCAGCTACTACACGACGCTGATAAAGTTCTAGGGCTGGTAGTATCGAGAGCATCCTGTCTGTAAATCTTAGAGCAACTAGCGGTTTCGGCATCTGTACAGCTGGAAGTAGGATACGACTCTGTGGTATCAGTTTCTCTGTCGCTGTCACTGTCGGAATACTCCGTTTCGGTGCCTATAGTGCCATCCTCCCCTATCCTTAACCTAATGCGATTTTTGTGCCTCCGCATCACCGGCAATCCCGTCAGCTCGAAAGCTTTAGCCCACGTTCTTTCGTGTAGGAGCTTGCGTAGCATTTGACGTGTGATGACTTTTTTCTTGACGAGCCTCGCGAAATATTTCGTTAGAGAGTAATAGGGTGACGCAGAAGGGTAGCTAGGTGGTGGCAACGTCACGTGATAGAGGCTGCGGCGGCTAGAGTTGATACTAGACAACGCGCCTTCGGAGGGAGAGCGGGTCAGCTATGTAACAACATTTAAAAAATAACTTAAGTGTTATATCCTTGCCAGCATAAATGTGAAGGTATCAATAATAAGGTAAGCAGGAAAGAACCAACGGAGGATACTGAGAAGAACTTTAACCTCAAAGAGAGGACAATTGGGTGTAACTTCGTAGTTAAAATTTGCTACGTGAGGGTAATGATTACCACTCTGCTGGTTCTATCCTTTATAAAATAATATACTAGATAGCTGTATGTAATTTGGTACTTACATGAGGTAAGGACTGTGGTTGCCCTGGTTCGTGTGAAGGGCTGCTGGTGTTCGAGTGTTTCTGTAGCAAGCTGACCCAGTTGTCGGCTTCGGCTTTCGTTTGGCACACCGCTACTATCGTGTCTATCATTGGACCACTAATTTCAAATGCATTTTTCCTCGTATCCGTGTCGTCGAGTTTGCAAACCGTGATTCCGGTCAACGGTAGACAACCCTAAAATAGAAGGTTAATATTAGACATTTCAAGAAAGTGATATAATTTCGGACTTCCATATCCGCACTAATTATAAATGCGATAGTATGGACGTATTTTGTTAGTAAGTACTTTTGGTCGCTAAAACGGAGCCTCAGAATTAAAGCGGAGCTGTGTTTTTTGTATGAAGACTAGCTGATAGGTTATAGGCTAGTTTTTTGCCAGTACCTCTTTCCCAAGAGAAAATCTACAAACTTTGGGTGAGGTCGCAAGACGTAGGTAAGAAAAGTCAGATTTAAATCGACACACATGGCTGATGACGATTTTATAGTTTTATTTATGAAGCTCATTAAATACAATAATTTCCGTTGTCTTGTCTTTGTCTAACCTTTTAGTAAATAGACAGAAGATTTTCCTCACCTCATAAACGAAAGCGGACACCCGTTTGCTCACAGACAGCAACAGGAGCGCAGAAGGGAAGAGAACCAGGTATCTATCTTGATGCGAGGGCCCCACGGCCACGCTGCCCATATGCAGAACATCTCCTAGGGAAGACAGTTCGCCGCCGGGCCAGCCGCGCACCTCGCCCGTTACTACTTGAAGCTCTAGTTCTTTCTGTCGCCTTAGTGCTGCGCAACCGCTCTGTGGAATAAAAAGGTGGTTAAAATGGGCATAATAGGTCACTAAGGCATAATGAGTGATGGCAAGAGTAGTCTAAACCGATTTGACGGCAATAAAGTGACAGCACTGGATTTAGTTATTTATTATAATCATTTTCTCGAATCGCAGTCAAATACTGATACAAGAGTAGCCGCGTCCCGAGTAGCCTCGCATGTACAGTCGCAAACTTCGGGCGAGGCACGTACCGCGTAGAACCGCGCATGCCACGCGATGTGAGCCTCCGCCAAAGCTGCTCATACTGTCTGCCTACAGCTGTCACTTTGTGTCTTTTTCTTTCTGTCAACTATTCAATATATCTTACGGCAATGTCCTTGTAGACGACGGAGGCGCGGTGCGTGTCCCCTCTGTCGGGGTGCGCCTCGTGCACGTGCCTGGCCAGCTCCTGCAGCATGGCAGGGTACTTGCCAAGTCGACGGAATGGCTTGGACAATCCCGCAGTCAGTACTAACACGCCGGGGCACACCGCGCCCGCACTCTCCATCCAAGTGTTTAGCTCCTCCCTGAAAAATTTATAGTGTATAGTGTGTGTATATCCACATTTAGAGCCGCTGGAAATATTTCAAAAGGTAAACCAGCCTAAGATACTAAATAGCTTTACTCGTGGAACATTCACAAGTCGAAGTACATATATAAAAAAGGACCTGTCTACCAAAATGTCTCTCCAAAGTTACATGGGCTAGTTATGGTTGCAAATTTATAAATTACTAGCAGCCCGCCCAGCGGTTTCACCCGCTGCTACTTACCTGTTTTCCCGTAGAAATTGGATCTTTGCCCGTAGTAAAAAGTCCATTACTCCGATCCAGCAGAGGTAAATGTGCGAGCAGAAGCGGCCCGTCATGCTGAATAACTATTACTTTGAAGCCATTATCGTATCTCTTATAGTTTAGATGGGATGCTGGTGATGTTCATCAGGTACTCCAGATCCTCGATGACCATGTGCCAGCAGAAGCGGCCCGTCATGATGCACAACTTTTTCTATGAAGCCATGGCCGTATCTCTTATAGTTTAGATGGGATGCTGGTGGTCTTCATCAGGTACTCCAGATCCTCGTTGACCATGTGCCAGCAGAAGCGGCCCGTCATGGTGAACAACTTTTCTATGAAGCCATGACCGTATCTTTTATAGTTTAGATGGGATGCTGGTGGTCTTCATCAGGTACTCGTACTCCAGATCCTCGAGGGCTGACAAAAAGTAGTCCATGTCCATCTTTACTATGCTAGTAATATCAGTGCCAAATTTCGCGAAGATCCGTAAAGCGGTTTGGCTTATTTGGGTAATATCCGCTGTATTTCCTGCTTTTCCTGCTGCTAACCGTTTTCCCGTGGAAATGAGGAATTTTCCCGTGGTAAAAAGTAGCCTATGTTACTCAGGAATGTTGTAGCTTTCTAATGATGAAAGAATTTTCGAAATCGGTCCAGTAGTTTCGGAGTTTATCGATTACATACATACAAAAAAACAAACAAACAAACAAAAAAACAAACAAAGTTTTCCTCTTTATTATATTAGTGTAGACTAAATTGGTAAGAATACACCCTGTTTTATAAATATTTACTGTACTGACTGACTGTGCTAATATTAACAAAATAGGTAGATATTGAAAAAATAATTTATACATCTCTCCAGCTATAGGATTGGAAAAAACAATCCAATATAACTTACTTGTATTTATCAAGGACGCAAACAGCTTTAGGATGGCCAGCACAGTATGTCTGGTGTACACTTTTGATCTTGGGTGCCCATTGCAGGAATAGGCCTCCCACTCTTTGGTCCGGTCCAGTCTTCGTTGCACATTCTTCAAGTAAAGCGAGGAACTGCTCATGCGTTTGAAGAACTTCATTTATGTTGCCTGTCAGCTGCTTGAATTCGTCCTTTGTAAGCCTATGAATGGTGAAGAAGTATAAATATTTTAGAAAATAAGAATATGTTACGCAAAGTAACTCTTTTCAACTCAACATGAAAATATTTTAGGTTGTATGTAGTATAGGTAAGTACCTACAACTTTTTACTAGACTGCCACCGAAGGAGGGTTATTACTTTATAGCTTTTTATTATAGCTATAGCTAGCATGATTCAACATTTTAGGAATTAAACTGTTTCATGCTTACCTAAGTGACGTCAAATAACAAAAAAGGTGTAATTTAACATAACTGTTACCTATCATTTTGCAAAATAGAAAAGAAAGGAGTTTACAAAGAATAGAATAAATTTTTTTCATATTGCATTTTTTCATGGTGTTTATAACAAATCAAATAAGAACACTTACATGTCACTCTTCTCCAAGGGCTGAAGGAAGTTGCTGACCAAGCCTTGCATTTCAGCCACATGGGCCTTTTCTGAGTCAATGATATCTTTGAGGACCACATTCCTGAAGGCTTGGATTTCTGATGGTGCTCTGATTGGTGAGGTTGTTATAGAACCACTTGGATCTGGGTACATAGAAATATTGATTTAGAGAGCAGATCACATAATTGTAAAATAAGTAAATATAGTAAAATTTCAAATGTAATAATTTTTTCTCTCCTATGCAACACTGCTATCTATTTTGAAAAAAAAAATGAGCCTCTTGTTCATAAAAAAAACATGAAATATCTATGTTCTTCAAAAGCACAACACTTGTTGAATAAACCCTATTTTTTTTGTGTTATCATTTCTTGTTTCTTTTGTATTTTTGCATGGACAAATTGTATTAAAAGGTTTATACTGTGATGTAAATCATTATAGATAGTTTTAGCAAACTGAAATTCACTAAAGAGTCTAAAGACTATTAACTAAACAATGAATTACTATATGTATAGCAAGCTTACCTTTGTATTCAGTCACATAATTACTAGGAAACCATCCTGTAGTCTCTCCTAGGGTCCCTTCCCACCATCCCCCCTCCTCCCGCTGGGTTACAGTTATGATATCCCCCTTCTTGAAGCATAGCTCGTCATTATTCTTCCCTTTGAATGAATAAATTGCTTTCACCAAGCAATTTTCAACACTCATCTTATCTGAATTCTAGCACCATGTTATGTACTTATCTGCAATGTAAACTAATATTGTATTAAGCAAGTACAACCTGTACTTACTAACCTTGTGGACAGAAAGTGTAGTTCAAGGAGTACCTCACACCCACACCTAGTGTTAGGAACGTCTCGAAACATAACTACTGAATGCTAGTCAACATTTTGTCATTGGATGAACCAGATTCCTATCATAAAGACAATTTAGCTAGACAACAGGCAGGTCAATAAACGGTTTACGTAAATAGGGTACATCCGGTAGAAAACCCCACAAAAACACCGTGTGACATTGGTTCTTGGAATTTAGGTACCTACTCGGACATTCTATGGAAATAACAGGAAGATGAGTGGTCACAAGAATGAAGCCAAACGTTGTCTCCACACTGTATACGAGGTTACAGACGGGATACTCCTTAGAAAACACTTTCCATAGAACACAAACTTAGGTATACACAATTCTAAGCAGGTTTACAGTAAAATAGGCATATTTATACGTACAAAAATGTAAAATTAAATCCGATTTCACGGACTTCCAAAAATAAACACTTGCTAGTGACGTGAAGTGAGTGAATGATATCGGATGGCTGTCATACGTAGGTACGCTCCCATTACTTTTATTCGATTAAAAAGATCGATTTCACAAAATCCAATATAAGCCTAAAATAATAAAATAAAAATGTTCTTTTTTAATAAGTATTTAGGAAATAAAGAAATAATTTATAGAAAGTACACCTCACATGGTGTACGCCTGAAAACCCATATGAAAACCTCAAATAAGTACGATAGTGCTGTGACTGTGCGCAAGCCCTGGCACGCACGAAAGAGGGAATGAACGAGGTTAAATTGATTGAGTGAGTGAGATTCAGGACGAACAGGGAGGGATTCAGCAGGGATTCATTCAGTTCAAACTGTGCGGAGAAAGAAAAGGAAATGTCAAATAGCTTACATTTTAGTGTGTTTACTAAAATCAATTCCTTTTCCTTACTAGGGAAAAATAAATGACGTTGCCTTTGATTTACACGCAAGCTTCTTCTCTAAACTTGGTAGATTAATAACTAGAACATCTGGTATTGATTATGAGACCTTCTCCATTTTATATGTGTGCCACTTTGAATACAAATATTTAGTGCCTCTTTTCATCGAATTTATCTAACTTAAGAAATGGAAAAAGCATTAGAAGATAGTTTGTATCAAGCTATATTAGTCGAAAATCAGGAAACTGTATCCCAGCTCCTAACTCAAGGTAAAAACAGTAATTGTTTTAAAATACTTAGGTAACTCATTATCATAAATCAATGCCTCCTAAATCTAACTTTCACCAAGTGTAATTTCCAAGAAAATTTCTGTGATAAATACAAACCAATTTTCCTACTCTGAAATTTTGTTCTTCAACACTTTTTTTCAAGGTGCGAATCCTAACAAGACAGCAAGCCATGGAAAAACATGTTTAGGAGAAGCAGCAAAGATGGGGAGCATTAGTATTGTGAAACTACTAATTGACGCTAGCAAATCGAGTGCTATCAACAAAGGAACTCAATCAATACACAGAAAAAGACATGTTAAATCACATAAGAGAAAAATCAGACATGAGGCTCAGCATGACGAGACAATAGTGAAATGCAGAACTTTTAAAGATTATCATGTGGGACGAGAAAATGTAAATGCATCTTTAGATGAAAGTAAAGAAAAGAATCAGGGTTATTTTGTGTTCATACATAGTGAAGGATCAAGTAGCGATGAAGGCAGAATACCTGGAATAAGATCAGCATTGAGTACTCCATCTTTAACACCATCCCCTCAAGCTGATTTGGAATGGGATGAAGAGATAGGCAATGTAGCTCCAACCACCAGTGAAGATGAAACTTGGTCTTCTATGTACAAGTGAGTTTATGGACAGTGTACCTAGAAATATACTGCACTGTAAATGCAGATGTGAAAAACAAAACATTTTTATTGATTTATATACAACATAGTTACTTAGACAAGCTTGTCTCTATTTAATTTCAGGTGGTACGCAGCGATTTTAGAATGTACAGGAGCAGCTATAGCGTCAGCTTCTGTGGTGACTAATGGAATAGACCAGCAGGATGCTTTCATGAGGACTGCTCTGCATTATGCTGCAGAGCAAGGGCACACTGCTGTAGTGAAATTGCTTATAGATGCCGGTTAGTAAATATTTCTATATAAAAAGAAAATTACTATTCATAGTCACACATTACAACACAAAAATAATAAAACTGTCTGAGGAAAATATAATTTTATTCTATTTCTAATTTGAGTCATGATTGGTTGTATTTACTTTTTAATTTCATAGTTTAGTTATTGTGCGCATGATGTATTCACTTGCTCATAAATATTTCTTGACAACTTAACAGAGAATGTCCAGTGTAATTTTTTTCAGTGGTAAAAGACACTTTCTTATTTTTATTCAAAGTGCTATTGACCTATCTCGACCAGCACATTTATTTACATTAATAGAAAATATAAGAGAGAATGTTTAATTTTAATCAGTGCCACAACACTGCGAGAATATTTGTGAAGAATAATTACTGCAACAGACTTTATATCACTTTTCTTTTACTGAGAAAGTCACAAAATAAGGCAGGGTTTTATCGAAATCTAGGCCAGTATGTATTTATTCACAGGTTGTAAGGTGGATATCACAGCAAGTGATGGTCTCACGCCTCTCCATGTAGCAGTCATAAGGGATTATTCAGAAATCGTCAGCATGTTACTGGAAGCTGGAAGCAATGCAAACTACAAGACCCATGAAAAAATGACGCCACTACACTTTGCCGCATCAAGAGGGTATTTAGATTTGGTATGTGATTTCTTTGCAAAGAATATTATAACAAGGTTCTTAATGGCCTGATTGAGTCTCCATTTATAGGGGCGATACACTGTAATTTTAGTTGTTTTTATATTACGAAATTATTAATCCATAATAAGAACGTTTTCTAGGTTAAAATTCTAGTCAAGCATGGTGCTAATTTAGAAGCAAGAGACACGAGCGATCGAACTGCTTTGTACCTAGCCGCAGGGAGAGGCCACGCAGCTGTAGTACAGTTTCTTGTATCCTCAGGAGCCAATGTTAATGGTGAAGAAATACACGGTATGAAGTGCACCTACTAGAAAATAATTAAAGGTTTTTTAAGAGTTTGTTTCAAACACATTCAGATCAACAATTTCACACTTGCTTTTTTTTATGAACGTGATAGAAATAGCTAAGCAGTAGTTACGGATATAGTCTAAAAATCAAGACGAAATGAAGATCAAATTCTCATTTTCAGGTTATACACCCCTTTGTGAAGCAGTGTGGCAGAAATATGCAGATGTTGTTAAAATATTGCTGGCCTCTGGTGCTAGGATTACTCATTCACATAAGCTATTACATAATGCTATAATACAACGACAGGTTAGTTCAGTATCTTTGATTAGAAATATAAAAAACTTGGTACCTTCATTTAGGTACTAAGTTTACTTATTTGGTAAAGAGAGTTGAGTTCTCTTCGTAACTATAGCAAATTGCATTCTGTTACAGGAAGAAATAGTCAAAATGCTAGCTAATCATGGTGGTGGAATAAATTTACATAATGACAATGGCGACACGCCGCTTCTGTTGGCTTCTCGACTTTCACAACCTTCCGTAGCTAGAATATTACTTGAACATGGTAAGTTCATCATTATTTTAAAACGCGCATGTTGTAGAACTTCTCCCTCAACCCTAGGAGTTCTTTGCATAAATCACACATTACCTAAATTTACACAGCCAATCCACCTGGAAAGGGGCTAGGTTTTAATATGCTATGCAGGCAAAGCTGCATACCTACTGTACATCTTCTATTAAATTATTTTGTTTTTCAGGAGGGAATGTCAATGCTTGCAATAGTATAACGGGAGCAAATGCCTTACACGTAGCTGTGGAAAATGTGACTAGTCCTAGAGAATTCGAGAAGTTGCTAATATGTCTCCTTGACTACAATATAGATATGAACTCAGTTGCATTGACTGGAGACACGGCTTTAAACAGAGCTTTGCTGCTCCATGAGTAAGTAATAATAATGTCAAATTAACAGTGCCTGTTGGTCTACAACTTAACAGTGACTGTTGGCCTATGACTTAACTTAACAGTGACTGTTGGCCTACAACTTAACAGTGACTGTTGACCTACAACTTAACAATGGCTGTTGGTCTACAACTTAACAGTGACTGTAGATCTAACTTACAACTTAACAGTGACTGTTGGTCAAAAACAAAAGTAACTGTTGGCCTACAACTTAACAGTGACTGTTGGTCAACAAACAACTTATCAGTGACTGTAGGCCTAAAACATAACAGTGACTGTTGGTCTATAACTGGACAGTGAATGGTGGTCTACATATTAGCAGTGTCTGCCGGTCTACAAATTAACAGTGACTGTTGGCCTACAACTTAACAGTGATTTTAACTTTTACTTTTTTCTCACTGCTATCGGAATAATGGAAAAATATCCCAACTTTTAAACTTCAGTCTGCTTTGTATGATTCGGAAGATGAATGCAAGCATATAACGCTTACTAGGTAATTCAGTACATAAAATCCTAAAATGTTTGTTTCAGGGACGATGCAACAGTCCTTTTAGTCCGATACGGCGCTGATGTTAACCTATGCGGTGACTTGCATTCATGTGGCCTCGACAATTTATCCATAGCAAGTAGACGATGCACAAGTAACTTAGCGAGTTTGCTAATAAAAGCCGGACACTGCTGCCCGCCTCCTGAGCCAAAGGCTTCGGTACCCGAGTCAGGCAGCGCAGCAAGATGGCTACACTACGCTTCTAAACAACCACTCTCACTATCTGATCTCTGTAGAATTAAGATTAGGCAAATGGGTAGAAAAAGATCATTGTTTCGCTATGTTTCTTCTCTACCATTGCCGAAAAGTTTAAAAAGATATCTTATGATGGAGGATGAAGGTGCTTAGTTATACAGTTGAAGTTATAGAGTGTAAGAGAAATTTCAAAAATCAATGAACGTGATAATCTTTTCTCTAGGGAAAATTATTATTTAGTAGGTTAGGTAGGTATAGGTACTAACAACTAAACCGTTGTGTAACTACACAAACTACTACGTATGAAACTTAATACGTGTAAGAAAGAAAGAAATATCATTTAAAAAGAAAGAAATTGATTTGATCATGTAAAATATTTTATTGATAAATTGATACATCCATATAGTACAAATGTGTACAGTGAAAAATACAAAATATTATTTTTATTATGAAATCTACGCATAAGTAATAAAAACGACCGTAATTTTTGTCAAAATGCAGTATCATTATAAAGTATCACACAAAAATAGCGGCCCTGGAAATATGTAGATTAATTGAGTAGAGAATGATGGCAAATACTTTTAAATTGTCTATCAATGGCAATTAGTCTGTAACATAGTTATATTAAATTAACTAAGTATCTATTATAAAATACTTTTTCTTCACTCTAACATATACTCTAAACTATCAAATTTGTAAAAGCCGTACACAGTAAAAACAGTCACATCTGTTCACATCAACATTACTTTATTCTATGGGATATAATTGTTATGTAAAGGACACGCATGGTGCACTATCAAAATAATCGAAAACTATCGAATAGGTATATTTATTTACCTATTTCCAAGAATATAATGCTAGCAACTATTAGTAGAAAAACCAAGTAACTACTAAGTTATATTATAAATGATATGAATAGGTAATTACGTTGATGTATACACACATGAGTACAGGGTGAGTAATATATTTGTGTAAATTACAACAATCCTTATTAAACACTTGAAAAAGTTCATACTAGTTGTTTTCTTAAAACAATACCATATTGAGACTTAGTAACTAATGTTAGTCATTTCTATTATGCTATATATAATTTAAAATAAAATTGTAACATAAATTAATATAGGAATGCAATGAATAATATTTGAAAGCAATAACATTTTATATAATAACACAAACTTTTAATGTGCACAACGTATTATCCAATCATTACGCACAATGTGTTTATATACTGTCTTTAATTAAATATTATTAATTTTTATATTAGTTATCGATATTAAAATAAAAACAAACTTAAAACCAACATGGCAATTTTAGCGAATTTGTGATTCAACATCTGCTACTTGACCTTTGTTATCCTGGATCTCAGCCAGCTGTGGGTAGGCACCTAGAAGAAAATTGATGACATCTTTGTTTCTATTCCCTGCTGCTTTATGGAGTACAGTCTCGCCATCAACATCCTGCACATTGATGTCAGCACCAGACTGGATAAGGAACTTGACTGTATTTATTTTGCCTATAAAAAAATAGACCAATGTTATTGAGCAAAATCAACCATGTAGGTAAGGTTTTTTTTTATAATACTTATTCATTCTTCTTATAAATTGCTTATTGATTACATCAAAAAAATCGATACACCTTCGTTTTCATAGTCAAACAAAATATGAAATCTATGAAATTAAAAGTTGAATGTAGAAAATCGGCATCATGATTTTGAAACCTCGTAATACTCGCTATTAAACAACATTAGACATTTATTTCATAATAAACATATGACTCAGACAATGAGATCCCTACAAAACTTGAACCTGATGTGTCTCGATTTTTCTGAGAAGTGTAGAAATGATAAAAAATTATACCTGCAGCAGCTGCTTTATGCAATGGTGTTGCTTTCCCACTGGTCTGAGCATTGATATCAGCCCCATTGTTTAACAGAATCTTACAGGTGTCTACATTTCCACATCGTGCGGCGTAGTGCAATGCAGTGTATCCTGAATTATCTGGTGCATTTACTACTTCTTTCACATTTCTTGCTTTATCTATCAGAGATTGAACTCTTTCGTTGTCTCCATTATAAGCTGCAAATTTAATTTATAAGAAAACTATTAAATACTTTGCAGAGTGCAGATATATTCTGCTTTTGAAATAAAATGAGTCACATAATTTTATTACCTGCATTCCACAAGCCTCTCTCCCAGTCCATTTCAGATAAAGTTTGACATACTGATCTATTTGCACTATGTGCACAGTTTGAGTGGTCACACTCTTTGTGATCCATGACTTTTATAAAAAGTTACACAAAACTAATTATGAAATAAAAATTATGTTGTATCATAAATGTTTTAAATTTCTCGTTGCAAGGTCCAGGTGATTTCTGTTTCACCAGTGCTGGAAACAATCTTGTAACCAAGTTGGGCTAAGGAGTTTATAGTGGCAAGAACATTGGCTTTCACTGTAAACCCATTCACAACTTCGAGCCCCGATCCTGGAAACTTCTTTGATAAGGCCTTGACTTCTTCCTGTTTCAAACCGAAGACAGAACAGTCATTAGCATACAGAGACCCTTTTATGGCAGCATAATACAGTGTGTCTTCTTCGATAGGAATGGTGGCTAGATTAGTTGTGGGGATGATGTTGCTCTGACTTCCTTTTGACTCCATGTTAAAAGCAAAATTAAATGAACTTAAAAAAATACTTCACAAATTAAACTTCGTCGTCTTTAGCAGGATGTAAGCCGCCCAAGTGCATAGCCTCCTTATTGAAATTTGTGTAGTTATCTTGCTCCACAATTATTGATGGCTCTGGCTCAGCAAAATCCTTTCTCATAGTCCACATATACTCATTATAATCTTGTTTCACTGCAGTGGAACTAGAAGCCACTACTTTGTAACCCAATACCTGAAAAGTTATTGATTTTTTAATGTCCGAGTCATAGGTACTTCATAAAGTTTTGTCATGAAACAAGCATACGACGCGTTATGTATGTTAGTAGGCACGTATAACTCTTACCTCAAGGGCACTGAGGATAACACAAGGATGCTGTAAGTAGACAATAGTGGAATCGTCGCAATATCCACCGCATGCGAAGCGTTTTAATTGCTCAATGTCGGCAGCTGCATGAAAATAATAGCACACAATGCACATACGTTCGGGTATAGTCCACATAATAGGTACAATTCAAGCCAATCCTTGGTCAAAATTCATCTGCTTTCACAAGTTCAAAAGCATATAAATCAACTTGTTTTACGATACCTTTCAAGCCGGATACCAAAACACGCCAAGGGTTTTTATGCCCGTATGATGCTAGATTACCTCTGATCAAAATGTAGGGCATTGAGAACCGATATAAATTAACTAAGAGAGAGTTCTAAGCTTTGCAAACAATTTTTTCCCAACTAGAAACTCTTATAAAAATAAAATCAATTTATTTACTTACTACATTGACGTGATGTGACTAACACGACCGAATGAATGAATGAATGATGAGATGACATTGACATCTTGCTAGGGATGCCCCAACCAGAGTTCAGTTTCTTATCGAGTTTAAGAAAGATCGTCAAAAAATGTTACGAAACTTCACCACAGGGTGGCGCTAGCTACTGCGCAGCCAGCGTATGCTCCTTCACTCTTCCCAATTCCCATCGTCCTCCTTTTTCTAAAATATATGGCTCCGTAAAGCGTGTTTTCACATAATATGTCATGGGCTGATTTACTAGTTAGGAATTCGAACTCAGCAACAGCATTATTCCTTACAACTTAAAATATGGGTAGTTATGTAGGAAGGTAGGTAGGTAGGTACCTACACCACCGCAAGCAAACCTACCCTACTCACCACGCTTGGCAGGCGGATTGGCGAGCGCAGTGCATGATTTGCATTGACAGGGAACGCTGCTGCCCATTCGCTGGATAAGTACCTATCCCTCAGTCGCTTTTTACGACACCCACAGGTAGAATTGGGGTGATGCTATTCTAAGCCGGCATCACACGGCAACCTACCTACACCACCGCAAATTTTTACCTTGTACCTACCTACCGATGTGTTTTTATACTACCCAATAAACTTAGAAATAATGATACCTACCTATTTAAGTTAATGTAAGAACCTTAACTAGGTACTTATTAAACTTAATGTTGTCATCAAAAAATACTCTATTTAGCTTAGGTATCACACTCGGTAGGTACCTATAGGTACCTAGATATACCTAACCCACCTATATATATAAGTACCAAAAGACTTTTACTTAGTAGGTGTTAGGTAGGTACTTAACTACTTACAAACTTTTAGTCAAAGATGTTTGCTCCTGGGCTTCTAATTCTAATATGCTAGTTATATGCTTTTAACATAGCTAGCACACTGCTGTCAATCTTTTACTCCAGTCATTTAGAACAAGACGTCTTAAGTACCTAGGTAAAATATTTTCTACCAATGGATTTACGTACAACTTGCCTATAACAATAATATAAATAATTAATGAAGTAGTTATGTAGATACTTATACCCAGCTGCGGAAAGGCTACGCATAGGTACCTACAGTGTAGCATCGTAGCCCGTAGCGCATTACAAACCTCTAAATATCGCTACATTACTGACGTTACGTACCATCTAATACGTTACTAAGTAGGTACGTATCTACACAAGGTATCTACCTACCAACTTACTTTTAAAAAGATTACCTTGTGTACATTCACTATCTAACTTTTGATTAACTATTTAGATGGTTCAGAGTGACGACAGTCTAATGGCAAACATTAAACTTTAGAGCACTAGCTGGAGGGCGTAAGTTTTTAAATCAAAATTTAGTTTGTATCAACATTAAGTGAGTGAGCTGGAGGTACAATTTTATGACAGAAAACTTTACTTTTTACTTTCTTACTTGACTGGCAGTGCTTGCTTTGATTCTTTTAAATAGGTAGGTACTTTACTTTCGACCTAGGTAGGTATACTGTTTTATTTTGTAAACTATTTCCCTTTTAAAGGGGGTAGGTTGATGTACCTAGTACCTATGCTAGTACTGGATAATACTGAAGTGAAGTAGGAACTTGTATCGTATTGATAACTTAAATACATATATCACGCCTATACCTTCATATATCACGCCTATATCCCTTGTGGAGTAAATTTGCAATACCTACCTACACATACCTACAACTCTCAAAAATCCCTTATTCGCTTCTTAAGACACCCACGGGAAAGTTATAGGGTGATGCTATTCTAAGCCGGCACCACATGGCATTGATACATAGTTTAAATATTTAATCAATACTCATAGAGGTGGGTGACTCGCTTCGTGATGCTCTAAGCGCGTTACATACTATTAATTCAAGTCATTAACTAAATTGCGTAGATTATAATAATCCACGTAGCCACACGTAGCTTACGCGAAGCTCTCATAAGTGCCTATATAAGCCACAATAGACCGAGCAAATAGGGTTTAAGTAGAATAATCTAGGTACTCTAATATGATATGATATTGGGATGATTTGTTTGTTTGTGTAAATCGATAATATCCGAAACCACGGGATTGATCTAAAAAAATATTTTGCGAAGAAACTGCAACAACGTATAAAAAATATATTAGAACGATACAAAACAATAAAAAGAAATAACCCTACACTTAGATTACTTACATAAAGTCAAGTTCAGCTCTGGTTGTATCATCTTATTGTGCACGGTGTAGGGACGGAAGTTATCCGATTTGTAGGTACAAGACTGTACCATAAGACTAAATAATATAACATATACCTAGTGCGCTCTGAAAATATTTTGATCAATTAATTGTACAATACAATGTTTTCTTTATACAGGGAGGGTATCCCTGTTTAAGCGGTCCAAAGAAAAATCTAGATTCTGGACCTCCTTAGTTACTAATCTGGAATAATGCTTTTAGGCAAGAACTATTTTTCATCTACACCCGTGATCAACACGATCTACTTAAACTCTCTATACAGCATGTTCTATGTGCTATTATTATTAGTATGGGAGGAGGTCCAATTGCTTTTCTCCGAATATTAAAAATATCCTTAATTATTAGCTAAGGATGTCTAGACTCTAGATTTTTTCTTTGACCCATTTAAACAGGGATGGATAGGATACCTACCTACGCTTAATACTTTTCATTACACTTACGACGTCTTATAGAACGCGTGGTTTGAAAGAACGCAGTATTTTTGCTAACACCCTGTAAAGCTTTGTAACGATCCGAAAGCTTGAATACAATTTTCAGTTAATCTGATGAATATGCCAGCTGCTCTGCTTAAAAGAACATTCGGGACATTAATCCCCTTAGCAGACCAAAATCTTTCAAGGTCCTTGTTTTCAATAGATTTTAGACTGGAGTGCCTAAATCTAGATTAATTACTTACATGTAAATAAATGTTAAAACGATGCTAAAAATAAATATTTGAGTAGGCCTACCTACACGGGCGTGTGATTCCGTTTGAAGAATAGGTAGTCTAAAAACCTATTTTTAGGGTCGTTATAATTACTCGCTCTTTACACACGTGTAAAATCGGGCCAATCGTAGGATTAAAGGAAGGGTAAAATTCATCCAGGCAGTGGCAGGGTTCCCTGTGAATGCAACATATTGCAAATGTCAAGTTACAGAAGTACCTACGTCACTTATGTAAGCCAAAGTAGAGCTGCACTTACTAAGAATCGTTAAAATCTTTGTAATAGCAGGGGAATGATGCCAATTTACATTCGGGAAAGTTGGCATCGAAACGCGCTGCTGCGCTTATATAAATCCTACCGGTATTCAGATCACCGTCAATCTGAAAAGCAATAGCAATTTCTTGTAATTCCAGATGTTTTATGTACTTATTTGACACCTTACGCGATTGCGACTTAAATAAGATATATTCGTACCCGAAATTGAAAGTACCTAGTTTTGAAATTTGAATTTTCCTTGTCCTAGGGATTTGACATGACGATTTTAAAATGGCTTCAGTTTTCGGAATTCAGGTAGGTTTTCCGTTGTTTCTTATTTAGCGTTTGGTTGCCGAAAAAGCTATCTTATTTCAAATGTATGAAGGCTTTGAGTAACGGTAGCTTTTCCGCGCTGCTAAGACTGCTACGGCGTAGCTCTTTACTACGTAATGTTCCAACCGTAGCTCTTTGCTACGTAATGTTCGAACCGTAGTTCTTCGCCACGTAATTTTCCGACTTTCAGCAGTTTAAGCGTTTAAGCACGGAAAACAACATTCAATACACTTAAGACTACAAGACTTACGTATGTACTTTAAGTATGCTGAGCATATCTAATAGTGAAAAGAATAGATACGTTTAGAAGAATTGAACGATTTTTTACTTTTTTTACCACATAAACAAGGCCAGATACTTAATACTTAGCTTACAGTTCTTGTATAACCGGTACCTGTCGGTTTTCTATTATTTTTAAAATAAGACGGATTTCATCAAAATAAAATTAAAGAAGACCCTTAAATCTGCAAGTATAATAGCAGCTATAGAGCGCCAACTTCGTTCCAAATTGTGGTTGTGGCCCCAAAATTCCTTCATGAACTGGCCTTGAAATAAAATCGCCATATTGGAAAACAGCCTTATTGTTGAACGATCATGGTTGCATGAAATTGAAATAGCTAGACGAGATATGATTTTTAAATTATTTTGTGTGTACAATACACTGTAAACAAACTCTCTTCAATAAACTTTTTGTGTGTAAGTATATTAAATTTTAAGTGCAAAGATGTTTTGGCTTACGAACTATCGCCAGAAAATCCACCTATCTATTCAAGGGGATTAATTTACCTAGGTGAAGTTGCTGACGATAGTACCTGCTCATGATGTCTGCTCAGCTGCTGATAGTTTAGACATAATTCCAAAATCTTATAAGTAAGTATCTACTCCAAATCTTCTCTCGTTATTTTCCTTGAGTGGGACAAAGCGTCCAACGGACCGATGAAACCTAGTGTCAGAGTTATTTAACCGCCTACTACAAGTAGCAGGCCTTGGACATGGTTAACTGAAGAAGACATTGATTCAACGAACGACGTCAGAGATTTTTAACCGCCTATTACAGAACTGCTAAATATCTCACAAGTAGTAAGTACCTAGACTAGACTAAAGAAAAATATGAATACAGTAAGTAAAGCTGCTTATACCACAGTACCAACACGTAGTCTATTGGTCCCTAGAGATAGGGCGAAGGGCAACTCTTTAAGGCTCAGAAAAGGGTCAAGGACAAGGTTTAGGTCTCGCTAACTTGACCCAAACACTCAAAATAGGTACTTATAATGGCACAGAAAGTTGGCATGTAACTGCCCTAATTTGATAAAATAAATAAGTTCACAAAACAACATTTTCTGCGAAAGTTTAATTTTTTTTTGTAGTTAGGTTTGCAAGAATTTTTGTGCTCATCTCAAATGCAGATAGAGAAATTCTCCAAACTTACCCTACCAGCTTTTTAGATAGATGCTATCCTAGCCTAGGCATGCAAATACTGCAGCTATACAGGGTGTAAGAGACAATACTCTGAATAAGTACTGATAAGATAACAAAATTTAACAGCTTCCCCTAGGTATATTTTCAGGAAACGCGTGAAACATTTTTCACTTTCTTCGGTCTGCTAATTCCTGCTTATTCCTACGAAAATTCGCTCAGTTATCATGGTCTACATGCACCCTAAAGTATGTAGTGTTATTCTAGACAGTTCCTACTAAGAGGCTTGTCACTTACACCCTGTATAAATGTATAGCTGAAGTCTGCAGTTTCCACGTTAAATTGTGGATCCATTCAACTGTGGGGATATTAATGACTTGCTTGTGCTGATTGCTCACCCTACGACTTGTTAGATGGAGTAAGTAAGTAGGTACGAGAACTTCTCGCATTAGGTTCTTACATTACATACCTAAACATTCTAAGGACTTGTTTGTATTTTCAACTATTACATCTGTTCGTGCAATACAGAAATGACATAAGCAGGAATGTGAATTCATATTCTACGCTCCCCTAAAATCTTCGTTCGCTTTGCTATAGGTACATTGTTTGCTCATTCCACCACGTCCTTGCCTATAATAGCGTAGCCTAATTACGATGTTTGTCTACCTAATTACCGTGAAAATTCAAGACATGCTCACTACCGTGCTACTTACTACAGAATTATAATTAGGTAAACGTGTATCTTTCCCTAAATTACTATCGTTAAATAAGGATCAATCAATGCTATCGATAATTAGATCTATGGATGCTGTCATGTTTACCTAGATTTTATATGTAATCATTTCCTTGTTTGTGATAACAATGATAACTGAAAATGATAAAGCTGTGTATAAGCACACACAACTCGAGTTGAACTATTTCAAAATCTGGTCGATGTATAATGTATGTAATCCAACATGAATTGGAACTGTTTTGACAGATTTTAAAATGTGATTGTTGATTGATTGAAGTGTAAATATAGAGGTACAGTTAGTACCTAGGTATATGGTTCAAAATCCAATGGCAATAGGTTTTAATTATTTACCATTATTAATAGGGGACAAAGATTTAGTTAAGCAGTATACTTGTCGGAAATAAAACTAAATTGTTATAAATTAAAATAAAACCGCAAGAAAAATAATCTCTACATAGTCTAACCTTTAGTCTAACTTGCCGTATTCTCGATTGGAAATTAAAGCCAAAAATACTCGTACATGCTTCTAAAAAAGCTTCAAGAATAAACAACGTGTTTTATGTTTGCAATCAATATAAACACAGCCGCACTCGCTGGATCAAGATCCGATTAATTTTCAACGTTTGTCTAGTATATACAATACACACACATAAACATAATCACGCCTTTATCCCTCGCAAGGTAGGTAAGCGGTCATGATAATACCACAAATAAGGGAAACGGGGCGCCATAAATTCTGTTATAATACTGTCACTATCGCCATATCTGACAAATACCTATACAGGGGCCGTTTCAGAAAAATCGTTTATAGGTAGGTAGGTTTGTAGGTATAATAGGTTGTCCCCTTTAATTGTTAATTCACATGATCCTATTCTTAGCCGGCATCTCATGGACATAAGTGTTCTCTAAAAATCTGTCTACTGGATGAAATGAATCAATTAATATTACTGGACAAGCTGTTCAAGTGTTTATTCAAATGACAATGAAATCCAAGACAAATAGTTAATTTTCATGGGAACTTTTAAATTCGAAGGTAGTTTTATTTAATTAATCCATCCAGTAGGCATTTTTTAAGAGAAAACAAAATAAATAGAGAGAAGTTTTGTTTCAATCATCATCAGCCTTTCGGCGTGAGATGAAAATTTGCAGCAGCAATTTGCATTGATGTACAAATAAATAGCACAACTTGGCTTCTACCTACTAAACTCGTTATTTACACCTACTGTAAGCTTTTCAAAAGAACACCCTATTTTAATATTTATCGTCTTCCAGCCTTTATTAAAAGGCAACGACGGTGTCACTTCAAGTCAACGTACGTAGGTACCGCACATTAACATTTTAATAAAGTTAGCTGTATCTAGGTAATCTATGTAATCTCTACAGTACGCCCACCACGTCATTACTGAGTCACTTTAGCTAAGCGAGTATACTAGTTTTGGTAGATAAAGGTAATTTAGAAGCTATTTTGTAGTAGAAACATCAGTGCGTTCTCAATTGTGTTTGTTTACTAACTTACTCGTGCTCAACTTAACCAAAAATCGTAGTATTTTAAAGAAATGATAGAGATAAGCAATGAAAAGAAATTTAGGAACGTTACAAGCTTTCATCGCAAAAAATGGAATGGCATTGTAGAAATTTGTAGAATGATAAGCGATTCTTACTCCGAACTTTGCGACGTATAAGGTACATCGGGGGTGTAAGGCCCCCAGTCTTCGAAGGCCCAAACGCAGAAAACCGTTTAAAATACATTCGGTTGGCGCCAAATTCATAGCAAGCGTAAAATGAACCAATAGGAACGCAGGGACGCGGGAGCGGCCGCTATTTTGCCAGTGGCGGCTGGTTGTTCAGTGACCTCGGGCACGGCTAGTGTTTTTGCACTCCCACTAAACAGTAGTTTACAATAGTTAATACTGCAATTTATTAGTAGATTATTGTTGAATGTGTTTATTTATTTATCATTCCATTGATATTCGTGTAGGTATGTCTGGTTTTAACGCTATTTTATTCATAAATTGTGAATACGGGTTGAAAGGCCCCGACCGGTTAGGAAGGCCCCACAGGGTTGTTGCTTGGGCCTAACTTTACATCCACTTAAGTTATTAATAAAAATAAGTTTTTGCACCACATTTTTATTTTGGGCCTTGCAACCCGCAATCGAGGCTATCCAAACCAAATACCGGTAATAAGGCCCAATGTATGAAAATTTAAAATCAAGTAATTTTAAAAATAATTACCTTTTTCTAAGCTAAACAAAAATACTTTTGGGATTAATGGCAATTTTTTTTCACTTAGCTCCTGAAATTTCGATAGCCAGGCTGTTTTCTTCTTCACTGAGAAAGTGAAGTCTTTTTGGAAAATATTGATGATTTCACAACTTTTTGCTTTTATTTAGGTTCAATAATGTTTAAATATTCATATAAGTGTACCTTTTTTTGTAATTAAAGCTTACTTTAACTCCAAACGTAATAAAATTGGCAGGGGCCTTATAACACATGCCCAGTTTACGAAGGCCAAAAATCGATGTTTTGAAAAATTATCAAAATTGTAACTTTTTATTGTCGAAATCATAAAAAAATCATATAGGTCAATTAGTAGTAACTTTTGCTATACGTTGCAAACGTTGTTTTACCTGAGGGTGATAAAATAAAGGTTTTATTTCGGTTTGTTGTTAGGTGGGCCTTATTACCCGGGTCTACCTTATTTAGAAATTCTAAACAAGTAGCACCTTTTCTGCCATATTCTCAGATTTTCATTCACGGATTTTAACTTGGGTGCTCCCTTCTGAGAAAACGAAACTTCTTACGGTTGTTGATATTATCTCTGGAAGTCACTTCGCTGGTTTCGGTATATGCGGGCGGATGAAAAACATCGATAGGTAGGTATATTTATTTACCTGTGTTCGTATTGTGGGTATGGAAAACGCTAAGAACAAAAAAGGTAGATATACAGGGTGGACCATAGAGTGACAATAAAAGTTTTAGTTTTAGTTTCCGAGATATTCAAAAGTTGTATGGGAAAAACTTGAATGGCAGAATTTTTTTCTTTTTGTGTACGTAAAAAGTATAAATCATAAAGATTGTGCTATGAAATCAACCGCGCAAAACGCCTTTATACGGAGGTAAAAACAGGATAGAATTTTTTTTTTTATTTTCCCATACAACTTTAAAAGTTGAATAACTCGGAAACTAAAAATAATCGCGGAACATACCCACATGGGGTATTTTCAAGATGTGAGGAATCTAATTTCTTTTTATTGACGTCACTCTGTGGTTCACCCTGTATAAAAAATAGTATAGGTAGTTGTCTAGTAAATTTTAATATTAAATGTAATTCTTTGTGCGTGGATTTAGTTGTTTGTAGTAAAATTTGAAGTTACGACAATATGGGCCCTTTTACTGCACGCTAAATAGGCGCATGAAGATGTTGAAGTGTGGAAAATATGACGTTATCATATTTTATCATTATTCATTACCAATAGGGCTCCCACGCATAACTTCAAATTAGGTATTGCGATGCGGTCTAAATTTACGATATAGCTAAACGATATAGCGTACAAATCGCTCGTATCAGTCGTTTCGTATCAAAGTTATTCGCATTTATGTGGCCGTGTGATGCCGGCTTAGAATAGCATCACCCCAATTCTACCAGTGGGTGTCGTAAAAAGCGACTAAGGGATACTTATCCCGGGAATGGGCAGCAGCGTTCCCTGTCAATGCAACATCATGCACTGCGCTCGCCAATCCGCCTGCCAAGCGTGGTGAGTATGGCAATACCCCCCCCGATAGGGGGAGGCCCATGTCCAGCAGTGGACTGTTGTGGCTGTTATGGTATGTGTGGTGTGGGAGGGAATCCCATCGCAACACGAAGCCGTCTAGGTATTCTGTAACTTTTAATTTTATTGTGTGCACTCGTGTAATATCTAATTGACTACCTAGTAGCTAGCCTGTTCTAGTTCTTTTACAACCTGTTTGCACAAATGCTCAGAATTTACCACCATTAACAGTCGCCTAGCTGGAATTTGTAGGAAAAGGTATGTTAAAAGTTGAAAATTATCTTAATAATATGTATTCATCTGATTGAAACTTCGACAGTTTCTCCGTAATGTCTTGTTGACAACCAGACTTTTATATGTAGTATGAATCAAACGGCAGCTTTTGAAGATCTGACACTCTGAACTGAAATAACCTGCTATCATTACTATAGTGTTCAATGTCACTCCAAAGGTTAATACCCTTAAAAAGTATCAAGAATATGGAAGATCAATCTGCCTACGAATATCTTAATCTTAAACTATACAATGACTGTTTTATACAGGTTCAAGTACCTACTCATTTTTATAGTCTCGAAGATGAAAAGTTTAGTTTACAAGTTTATGTAGATTTAGGATCCAAGCATTTACTTAAAGTTTGTGAAGATTGATTGATACGTAAAGAAGATAAACGGGAAGGTTATCTACAGTAGGTAATGCACTTAACATACATAAGCATCCCAATCTATTCAGTTTGAAGGGTAATTTTAGGTCAAAAAAAATATACCTAGGACGAAGTATTAGTGTAGGCTTAAAAACCAAGCGACAGCGACAACGACGCGCGTCAAATGACTGGTTTGTATGGGGAACCAGAAAGACCGAGCGTCGGCGTCGTTGCGGCGCGCCACGACGCCGTCACGTTGACAGCGCGCTGAGAAGCTTAGAGTTTGTATGGGATGCGGTCGGGATTTTCTACAAGACCGCAGCGACAACGACGCCGTCAAAATTTGACGGCGTCGTTGTCGCGACGCTTGGAAAATAAGGGTACCATAAGAAAAAAATCGAGCCTCTTTTATTACAAAATCTACCAGCCGACCGAATCAAACTATATGGGAAGTACAAATATCTTTTTAATTAATCGTTTTGAAGAAATGTTGTTCAGTTTCATGGACTAATTTAACTTTTAAATATTTGCTGTAAATTGATTACATACCTAAGTATGTCCGTGTGGTAGCAGCTGCTGCCACCACTAATCCACTCAGGGTGTTTCAAAAAGGCGACGTAGAGTTTTTGACCTCGGCTGAATATCTGTCAACTATGGTCAACCGCATGGTGGCTGTAATTCCAAATACAATAGCATTCCCAGAAGAGGTTGACGTCAGGCAGGCGGCCGGTCATAAAGCATAGTCATATCATGCTTTTGATACATGATTTGCTATATGATTTTGTACTCAAAAAATATGTTGCGCCAACCACAAATGATTTGGTATAACATAAGTACTTACATCTTGTTTGTATACGAATACTTTAGTTAACAAGTACTAAATATTCACACGTTCACACACGCAACGTTATTAACACACATTACCTTTTCTGCATCAACTGAAAGGCCTCTCATGAGAAAATATAATATTCTGTTAGTACCCATTCAATTTACTTTAAACGAGATTGTCTGTACGATTATTTAGTGAAATAGTGTACTTAATCTGAACGATGTGATGCACATTATATTCTACGAGATCGTGACTAGCGATCGATGCCTAACTTATTGAAAAATCACAAATTAAGCCTATTACCTACAATTTCACCTTTTTGAAAACGATATCACAAAAATGTGACTACTCAAGGTGTTTCGTAATAGGCGACGAAGAGTTTTTTGACCTTGGCTAAAATATTTGCCGACCTAGTCAACCGTATGGTGGCGGTAATACTACCTACGATAGCAGTCCGAAAAAGGGTTGACGTCGAGCAGGCCGGTCGTAAAATTAAGCCAAATCCTTTGCAACATGATATTGTGTTCAAACAATAAAAAATAAACCAAGTAATTGGGATAAAGGCATGAAGATGATGATCACAAAAATGTGATTGCACTCGTCATTATCTTGTTTTGTACTAGCCCGGAACGCTCTACGCGATCTTTTTAGTTTTTTTTTCATATTTAGGCATGAAAGTTGTATGTAGATGGCCATCAGATGGCCATATAAATATGTAACCTTATTTTCCAACAACACAACGATATGAGATCGTGACACCGAGTCGTCAATTTTAAGTTTTAAATAGGTTTGTCAGTAAGCCGGAGTTTAGTCACTAAAGGCCCGAGGGTAGCAATAAAATCTGATTTGCTTTATTCTACCAGGCCCGAGGCAATTTCTGTCTGGCTGAACTTTATGAAACCCTGTTGACAGTTTCTCAAAGAAAGGCAAAAATCTGTAATATTTAGGTACTTATTTTTAAACTGAAGCATACACCTATCTTCTTATTTACAATCTACATATATACCTAAGCCCGTGGGAAATACCTCGAGTACCTCGACGGAATTTCCAATTGCATATGAATATGACATGAGATATTTTAGATTGTATCTGTCATTGTTTATCACACCATCATCACCGCTACCTACGCAACGCCAATGTATGAAACTTTTTGTCGCAAAAGGCCAATATATTGTCAAGAGAACTGTCACATGGTTGCCGGGTGTTAAATATCGCAATATTGTGCGGCACGTTTATTTATTTTGATATTAGGTAATATGCTTAATAATAGTAAGGTAACATGTATTATAATATGACCTTTCCTGTTTAAGATACAATAGACATGGTCATTTTTGTTAAGGTTAATTGTAATATTTAAGTGAACCGTTTTTATTTGTACCTGAGTAAAACCATGTTAAACCTATTAAAATTTATATTAAAAAAGTTCCTATTAAAAATAGTCCATTACTTTTCATGCATTGAAGAATATACTTATTTATTTCAATCACTAGCTTTTCTAATTGAGTTCCATTTTAATTTGAACCTTTAAAAGTTATCACTTCTTTCTTCTTCTATTCGTGTGGAACACAGTGTCGTCCAACGACCCGATGAAGTCTGATGTATGTTATCCACAACTTGTGTTGTGCCTAATTTGATAAAAGCTGTTTGAATAATAGAATGGGGAATGCTTACTTTCAAAGTAGGTACCAAATTTAAAGTTATCTTGTAGGTAAAAGTCACTTAGCATTATTCCAGCACCGTGATTTGATCCGATCCGAACATGTCGATATAGGCATCTTTGTACAAAGGATGTTACGAAAATGGTGCAAATCCTCTGGTGGGTTTACTCAATCTTTCTAATCGAACCACTTTTAATCGATGACGTTTGATAATTCACTTGAATATTCTTGGATATTGACTTGAGATAATGATTAGTACTTGGTTGGTTTTATATGAGAAAGCATTTTTTACAGGATCCGGTAAAATTTGGTAAGTTTCCATGTAATGTACTGTGTTCTGTACTTCAGATTCATTTCAGATTCTGATTCTTCTGATTCAGATCAGATTATGCTTTGATTGCCGTGCGGTGCTGGCTTAGAATAGCATCGCCCCATATCTTTCCCGTGGGTGTGGTAAGAAGTTATTTATGTGTATTGCAACTTTAGGCGACAGGCTGACAACCCCTCACGTTGGTATTACACGAATGACACTCAGAAATTAAAGGGCCTTTTTTACAGCCGTTTATGCTCCGCTTACCTCGCAAGGGATATAGTCGTGATATAGGTATGCTTTGATATAGGTACTAAACGTTCTAAAGGTGAGTAAGTACTTAAAGGTAGGTATGTACTTAAGGGCTTAACGGTCTTGTTGGGTTTTGACACAGTAGCAAAGCAAATATCAAATCTAAAACTTCGATGACGAAACGTAATGAAGTATTCAGAATTCATACTTAGTACAAAATATACCCAGGGCTTTGAATGCAGATACATTAGAATTAGGTTCAATCTGAAAGTGATTCAACTACAATAAATTGAAATTGAGAACATGAGGCTCAAGTTTTCGATTTTTATGTGTAGCTACTTATGTTTGTTACTGATATTACTTTTTTGTAAAACCTAGTTAATGCATATAAATTTAATTTTGTTTTAATGAATAAAATTTGTATTTGTATTTATAATTTAGTCGCAGAAATAGAAATTGTTATAAAAATCATCATCAACAACTTTCAGTCCAAGACCAATCATAATTATACCATGCTATAAACCCTTGGATCGTACCTACCTGCGTCAGTGGCATGAAATGAATATAAGATTGTTGGAATAACATCAAAGATTTTCCGTGTTACTGTCGCGAAATTTTTGATATAAATATTTGATGTCATATTCGAAATGGTGCGATCCTCCTGCATAGTTATGTCACAAAATAGAGCGTTTTCAGAAGGATCACACGACCACTCACTTGTTACAGGGTTGCTACTGTCAAAAATCTCAAAGATGAAGAACAAAATCATAGATACAAGAACGTAATTTGATGGTAAACCAATTTTAATGCCACTAATATGACAGTGTGGCAACCATCTTGCCGTTCCCCTAAGATGCCAGTTTATTCCACTAAACGTCAGTAACCGTCAAAATCTTCAGGAGTACTGAGTGAGCCATCTGTAGATAAAGGCGCCCCGCGCGCCGTCTCTCTATTATGTGGTTATGTTTTGTTTGGAGTTTTGGGTCGTCAATTTTAAGTTTTAAATAGGTTTGTCAGTAAGCCGGAGTTTAGTCACTAAAGGCCCGAGGGTAGCAATAAAATCTGATTTGCTTTATTCTACCAGGCCCGAGGCAATTTCTGTCTGGCTGAACTTTATGAAACCCTGTTGACAGTTTCTCAAAGAAAGGCAAAAATCTGTAATATTTAGGTACTTATTTTTAAACTGAAGCATACACCTATCTTCTTATTTACAATCTACATATATACCTAAGCCCGTGGGAAATACCTCGAGTACCTCGACGGAATTTCCAATTGCATATGAATATGACATGAGATATTTTAGATTGTATCTGTCATTGTTTATCACACCATCATCACCGCTACCTACGCAACGCCAATGTATGAAACTTTTTGTCGCAAAAGGCCAATATATTGTCAAGAGAACTGTCACATGGTTGCCGGGTGTTAAATATCGCAATATTGTGCGGCACGTTTATTTATTTTGATATTAGGTAATATGCTTAATAATAGTAAGGTAACATGTATTATAATATGACCTTTCCTGTTTAAGATACAATAGACATGGTCATTTTTGTTAAGGTTAATTGTAATATTTAAGTGAACCGTTTTTATTTGTACCTGAGTAAAACCATGTTAAACCTATTAAAATTTATATTAAAAAGTTCCTATTAAAATAGTCCATTACTTTTCATGCATTGAAGAATATACTTATTTATTTCAATCACTAGCTTTTCTAATTGAGTTCCATTTTAATTTGAACCTTTAAAAGTTATCACTTCTTTCTTCTTCTATTCGTGTGGAACACAGTGTCGTCCAACGACCCGATGAAGTCTGATGTATGTTATCCACAACTTGTGTTGTGCCTAATTTGATAAAAGCTGTTTGAATAATAGAATGGGGAATGCTTACTTTCAAAGTAGGTACCAAATTTAAAGTTATCTTGTAGGTAAAAGTCACTTAGCATTATTCCAGCACCGTGATTTGATCCGATCCGAACATGTCGATATAGGCATCTTTGTACAAAGGATGTTACGAAAATGGTGCAAATCCTCTGGTGGGTTTACTCAATCTTTCTAATCGAACCACTTTTAATCGATGACGTTTGATAATTCACTTGAATATTCTTGGATATTGACTTGAGATAATGATTAGTACTTGGTTGGTTTTATATGAGAAAGCATTTTTTACAGGATCCGGTAAAATTTGGTAAGTTTCCATGTAATGTACTGTGTTCTGTACTTCAGATTCATTTCAGATTCTGATTCTTCTGATTCAGATCAGATTATGCTTTGATTGCCGTGCGGTGCTGGCTTAGAATAGCATCGCCCCATATCTTTCCCGTGGGTGTGGTAAGAAGTTATTTATGTGTATTGCAACTTTAGGCGACAGGCTGACAACCCTCACGTTGGTATTACACGAATGACACTCAGAAATTAAAGGGCCTTTTTTACAGCCGTTTATGCTCCGCTTACCTCGCAAGGGATATAGTCGTGATATAGGTATGCTTTGATATAGGTACTAAACGTTCTAAAGGTGAGTAAGTACTTAAAGGTAGGTATGTACTTAAGGGCTTAACGGTCTTGTTGGGTTTTGACACAGTAGCAAAGCAAATATCAAATCTAAAACTTCGATGACGAAACGTAATGAAGTATTCAGAATTCATACTTAGTACAAAATATACCCAGGGCTTTGAATGCAGATACATTAGAATTAGGTTCAATCTGAAAGTGATTCAACTACAATAAATTGAAATTGAGAACATGAGGCTCAAGTTTTCGATTTTTATGTGTAGCTACTTATGTTTGTTACTGATATTACTTTTTTGTAAAACCTAGTTAATGCATATAAATTTAATTTTGTTTTAATGAATAAAATTTGTATTTGTATTTATAATTTAGTCGCAGAAATAGAAATTGTTATAAAAATCATCATCAACAACTTTCAGTCCAAGACCAATCATAATTATACCATGCTATAAACCCTTGGATCGTACCTACCTGCGTCAGTGGCATGAAATGAATATAAGATTGTTGGAATAACATCAAAGATTTTCCGTGTTACTGTCGCGAAATTTTTGATATAAATATTTGATGTCATATTCGAAATGGTGCGATCCTCCTGCATAGTTATGTCACAAAATAGAGCGTTTTCAGAAGGATCACACGACCACTCACTTGTTACAGGGTTGCTACTGTCAAAAATCTCAAAGATGAAGAACAAAATCATAGATACAAGAACGTAATTTGATGGTAAACCAATTTTAATGCCACTAATATGACAGTGTGGCAACCATCTTGCCGTTCCCCTAAGATGCCAGTTTATTCCACTAAACGTCAGTAACCGTCAAAATCTTCAGGAGTACTGAGTGAGCCATCTGTAGATAAAGGCGCCCCGCGCGCCGTCTCTCTATTATGTGGTTATGTTTTGTTTGGAGTTTTGGGTCCTTAGCCGCAATACACGTCTAAGTTCCTCTTTGCTTAGCAATCATTCATGATTAATGATTTTCAGCTTTGCTAACAAATTAATAAAGGTTCTTATCTAGCGTCACAAGTATTTTTTTAATAAATCAAGTTTGGTATCACCTCATATCTACTTTGCGTAGGATCAAAAGTGGATTAGTAATATGAGTGCGAGTTATGAAGCCTTTGATTTTTTAAATGAATTCCCTGTGGTGTAGGTAGATCAACATACCTAATACGTGCAGTGCAGTCAATTGATTTGTATAGAAATTGAATAATCTGTTCAGTCAAAAATTTCTAAAGTAGTTTTTTTATTGAAAATAAATGTGTAGCAATAAAAATAATTCAATTACGTCCAAAACACGTGTTATCTCGATCATATTACAGGAAAGGT